>VSMD01117471.1:0-82627 GCA_008750895.1 Mirza zaza | reverse complement strand
ACCATGGAGTACTATTCAGCTCTAAGAAACAACGGTGATATAGCACATCTTATATTTTCCTGGTTAGAGCTGGAACCCATACTACTAAGTGAAGTATCCCAAGAATGGAAAAACAAGAACCACATATATTCACCAGCAAACTGGTATTAACTGAGCAGCACCTAAGTGGACACATAGGTACTACAGTAATAGGGTATTGGGCAGGGGGGAGGGGGGAGGAGGGCGGGTATATACATACAGAATGAGTGAGATGTGCACCATCTGGGGGATGGTCATGCTGGAAACTCAGACTTGTGGGGGGAGGGAGGGAAGGGCATTTATTGAAACCTTAAAATTTGTACCTCCATAATATGCTGAAATAAAAAAAATAAAAAAAAAAATAAAAAAAAAAAAAAAGAAAGTCCCAACATGAAAAATGTTGGCATGGATGCAGAGAAATAGGAAAACTCATATACTGCTCTTGGGATTGCAAACTAATACAACCTCTGTGGAAAGTAATATGAAGATACATCAAAGAGCTACAAGTAGAACTACCATTTTATCCAGCAATCCCATTACTGGGCATGTACCCAAAGGCAAAAAAGACATTCTATAAAAAACACATCTGCATTAGAATGTTTATAGCAGTGCAATTCACAATTGCAAAGATATGGAAACAACCCAAGTGCCCACCAATGCATGAGTGGATAAATGAAATATGGTATATGTATGAGTTCTACTCAGCCACAAAAACAATGGTGATCTAGCATCTCTTATATTATCCTGGATAGAGTTGGAGCCCATTCTACTAAATGAAGTATCAAAAGAATGGAAAAACCAGCACCACATGTACTCATCATCAAACTGGTATTAATTGACCAACACTTAAGTGAACATACAGTAGTAACATTCATCCTGTGTCAGGCCAGTGCGAGGGGGGAGGATGAAGGAGGGGATGGGTATATTCACACCTAATAGTTGCAGTATTCACTGTCTGGGGCATGGACATGATTGAAGCTCTGACTTGAGTGAGGCAAAGGCAATATATGTAACCTAGACATTTTTACCCTGTAATAGGCTGATATAAAAATAAAATAATAAAATAAAATAACAAAGAAAGAATAATGTATTCTTTTTGACAATCACAAGTATTCAGCACAGTGGTTGGATTAAAATGAAGTGCTGAAATGCAGTCTAAAACCAAATATTCATCAAAAAATGCTAATGGTGTCTGTTTGGTGGTCCAGTGCTGGTATTATCCACTGCAGCTTCACATAACCTGGTCAGTCTATGACAGCAACTGTCTACTGCAACCAGTTGGAGAAAATGATGAGGATGCTTGCAATTCAGCAGGCCACCCTCTTGCAAGACAAAGCTTGACTACATGGCGCACAAACAACGCCACTGAAACTACAGAGGCTGGACTTGGAAACTCTCTGTCATCCACCGTATTCACTAGACCTTGCACCGCCTATCACTTCTTTCAAGATTTGGACCACCTGTTGCAAGAAAAAAATATTCCAATCTCAACAAGCTGTCGAAAATGCCTTTCTCAAATTCATTGTCACTTGCTCTCCAGGCTTCTTTGCTGCTACTGCTACTAAACAAACTACTGTTAAAATGGCAAAACTGTGTCAATAGTATAGGCTCATACTTTGATTAATTGTTTGAGATATAATAAACTACACTTTTGATTCAAAATTGGGCATTTCACATTTAATAACCTACAATAATAAATATGTTAAAACATATAACTTATTTAAAATATTAAGCTTTCCAAAATAAAATGTTCAGTGAGAAAAAGTGGCTTTATACGATATTTTTCTACATATCTTTAATGTCTGACATACTAGAAGACAGCTGGATTCTCATATCTGTTTTCATATTCAATCATTTGTGTTATCATACATCATATAGCTCCTGGAAGACTTTACCATATACTCTTGAGATATTGAAAGTGAAAAAGGCAGATACCATAATAATACTATTATTAAATTTTTTTAAAAAAATTCCTAGACCCCTGTATTGTAGCAGGTTTCATAGTTTGAGAATTGTTGGTCTGGAACAATGCTCTGGTGGAGACTAGATTTTAAGGTAATGCTTTTGAATGAATGAATATGCACCTCAGGTGCAACTTGCTGTAAAGGTTTGTCCTGAAATTACATTAAATGTCATCTTGGGAAATAATTAGTTAAACAAGTTCATGTGTTAAGACTGCCACATTCATCAAAAGTCTTCAGACTGAGAATTCTTGAGAGAATTGACTAACTTCTGCTACAATGATCTGCATCTTAGGGTAAGAGAATGTTGCTGAGGAAAACATTAAGTGAATAAAACTTCAACACAAAAATTCAGGAAGAACTGTCACTTAACTAAAAAGCTCTTTGGACTCTGAACAGTAAAACTAGCTAGGGATCTAGTCTATAGGATGCAACCCTTACTGACATCAAAACTCTTATTTTAATATGAATAACATTTTATTGACAATATACTATATGTATGTTACAGTGCATATCACTAAACACTAGATTAAAGTTTGGGATAAATATATATATGGATTTAACATAAAAATATATATACACA
Source organism: Mirza zaza (assembly GCA_008750895.1). Lineage (NCBI taxonomy): Eukaryota > Metazoa > Chordata > Mammalia > Primates > Cheirogaleidae > Mirza > Mirza zaza. Next base: position 80,065 of record VSMD01117471.1, on the reverse strand, counting down.
TACATATAAATTTTGCTCGGGCTTAAATAAATTAAAATTAACAAAATTATGATAAAATATTAAATATTCAAGATTTGAAACTAAATGATCAATTTTCCACTAAAAATCCTTATGAAATAGCTGTTTAAAAATAATGGGTTTCTGTTGTGCCATTTACCTTTCTCAATGTAATCTCTGCACTAATATAAAATATCAAATCTTAATGTCTCATCTATACTGGGAAAAGTGCTTTACTACTTCATCCTTTTCAATATTTTGTATTTTGATTGCCCTGCCCTTCTACTTCACTTATAGTTTACAGCCTTAGTGAGCTGTGCAGAAGGAATTAGATTATCAAGAAAAAACACACAAAATGTTAAAGATTAAAGGCATAGTTCTAAATATTAAATTGTCTTATTTTATTCACCCTTTTTAAGAACTACTAATAATTTTGGTGGTCATATTTTGGAAGATATTTCGAGCTAAACGAAGATCACTCTAATATGATATAAGGTTGTGAGATATAGAGGCATGTCTAAGTGTGTGAGGATGTGTGGGTAAAGCAATAGCACTTTATAGAACAAAGACTGTTTTTATTTGGTTGTCAGGCTTGTGCAATAGTTTCAAAGCAAGGATTCAAATTTATATGTATAGAGGAGCAGGCAATGTTGTTAAGTTGAAGAAACTGAATCTAAACCTATCTATTCATGGTCAGGGGGATGCAGATGGTCTGCAAAGACCAAAGAGAAGCTGTATTTGCCTAAGTGAGAAAGAGAAAGTGAATATGGGTGACAAATACTTCACTTTAAAACACAAGGCAATTTCACGGAATGTAACATTGATGTTCACTGCTGTGAAAAGGCTGTTATAATTAGATAATCAGAAAAAGAGGAGCTTGGTTTAAAAGCTTAACACTAGGCTAAAAAGAAGAGAACATAGGAAATTGAAGCGGTAGGAAAAGCTGCTAGGCAAGACTAGTGCTTCACTTACATTCAATCTCATGGGAAATGATCTTATCAAAGAAAGCCTACAGGTCTTCATAAATGCTTTCAGTTGCACTCTATTTTCTGCTTTCTCCTCTTTTTCTTTTTTCTATGCATTTGAAGATGTATATATCTATCCTCATTAAAACTCAGTCAAGGAGAACATTTGTATTTCTAGCTGAGATGCAGTTTGCATGGCTTGGTAAGCAAACTGCTTTATTGTGTGCATATTATTGTAGTGCAACTCAGAAATGGCATTAGATAAGACATTTCTTTCCATGTTTTGTTTAACCCATGAGAATTTTTTTTAAATAGGTGAAATAAAATGGTTATGTATCAGGACTTAAACACAGAAGAATTACTGCACTTATGGAAAATTCAATAACTAAAGCATGAAAAGATAAGGTTTTCTGATAATCATATGTATTCTTGAGCATAAAATGATGAGAAATGATGAACATTTCTGAACACACAAACATTTTCTAAAAATTAAAAATATATGAAGTAGCACTTTTTGTACTATTTAATAGGTAAAGAAAATTAACATTTTGATTCCTTTGCTAATCCACAAAACCCCTCCAATAGCAGCAGCACAAATCGTGTACCTTTGTGTTTGTTTGCAAAAGCATGTATGGGAAGAAGAATATTTATTATAGCAGGAAATCATTAACTAAGATTTCATATCAGGGTCATGAAAGAAATCAAAAAGAAAAAATACGTTAATGTCATGTATTTTCAGTGAAGCCTACATCCATTGCTTTATCATGAGCTGCTGGCAAAAATTTCACAGCCTCTTGAGAGTAGGATGGGTTATACAGTCAAATGAGGAAATAAATTATATTTTCTCTGAAATATTTTTAGTTCTAGTTCTCTTAAAAATTTAAAAATTAAATAGCGTATCCATAATTATGTTTCAAAAATAACTTTTTTCTTAAAGAGCTTATCACAAACTTTTCAAAATAAATAAATTATAATATTTTTTAATATACCTTAAAATATGGATGCAGACTTTCATAACTTTTCCCATATGAATATTCAGTTATATATGTATTTTTAAAATGTATTCATATTAAATACATATTTTATCATTCAGGAGTATAAAACAATGAGTCTCTCTGTGCATAAATCATCATTAAAATCATTACTGCTAAAACCTTAAAGATACTACTGGGGCAAGATCCTGATGCACAGATATTAATCTTCTTTTTAAATAAATGAGCTAACTGGGTTTTGCAAGAATAATAACAAATAAATAGAGCAAAATATCCAATATCAAAACTGCTGCATTAAAGGTACTTCATCTCAAGCCTACTATCACTGCTGTGTCTTCCTCCCACATTCACTTTCTTTTTATCCATTAGCTTTATGGTTGCAGCTACAATAACCATCAACTCCTTAGTTCTCTCAGCTAATATTAGAAGATAAAGCTGAGTAGGGTGGCAAATTGTTCTAACAATCACAGAATAATTATTGTCAGCATCACTTATTTACTTACATTTTGCCCTTTGGAGGATATTATGTTAAATGAAATAAGCCAGGCGCAGAAAGATAAATACTGTATGATTTCACTTATACTTGGAGTATTAAAGAGTCAAACTCAGAGGCATAAATTAAGTCATAAAATGCATAATTCAAAAATTAAATATATCAAAATTATAAAATTTTGTGAAGAGCAAATAAGCCTTAAAAATAAGTTTGTGCTGTCAGTATGAAGGCAGACTATAAAGCCCTCCTTTCACAGATAGATATACTCATTTAACAATACATTGGGCAAAAAAAAAAAAAAAAAAAAACAGTACGTGGAAAAATTATCCTGGTGAAAAGTCTAGGAATGAATTGAGAGGCTCTTGCGCAAGAAATACACATAAAACCTGCCACATGGAAGCTGGAAGGAAAATTTGAAGCACCCTCTCCCCATAACTCCTCCCCAAGCACAGCATCAATATATGGAGGAAACCCCCAGATCAAAATTTCTCCCTGGGGAAAGAAAGAAAGTATTCTGACTTTCTGGAAGCCACTCAAGTGATGTTTCTGTCTTGCCTGAATCTGGGCACTGACAGCAAAAGACCCAGGTTGGAGGCTGCCGAGAACAAAGATGGCATTTTTTACAAGCATACATACATTCACTTGTCATAGCCCCTTCCCTTGGCTCAGGGCAGAGCTAGCTTGCAGAAACTTCCATATCCCAGCTTCTCCCTGGAGACGGAAAGAGACCATATGTTCAAAGTTAATAATTTTTAGAGGTTGACCAAGGGACAGGCTTCTGTCTTGCCTGAGTGCTGATGATGCTATGCATGCCTGGGGATCACTAAAAAAGGTGACCTCTTGCACTAGCATGCATTCATCTGCTGGAGCTCATCTCCTTGCCCCAATGCCACATGATTGGAAGGAAACTCCCACTTTGCAGTTTCTCCCTGGAGAGGGAAAGAGTTGGACCTTGAATGCAACAGGCTTACTTTTCCCGGGGATGTCCAAGGGACTGGTTTCTGTCTTATCTGTTTTAGAGCACTAGTGGGACCAAGAATGCTCTATATACCTGGAGGCTGCTGAGAACAAAGGAAAAGCTTTGTGCTAATATGCACTCACCCATCAGAGCCCTCTTCCCAGCTCAGCATAATTGGGAAAACACCCAATTACTAGATCATCTCTGGGGAAGGAAAGATGAGACTGACACATTTTCAAGTGTTCAAACTTTTTAGGTGGATGCCTGAGATATTGATTTTAGTGTCACCTGTCTCACAGCATGAATTAATTCTGACACACTCTCCATTGCCCCTAGATGTCTGGGGGCCAATGAGACCAATAACAACAATAAAAAGTTTATATATGCTACTACTTCAGAAATCTCATAGTACAACAGAAAACAGGCACCAGATGAAGCCAGAGATTACAAATCCCCCCCAAAAAAGAAGCATATCTCTTTGATTAGGAATTTATATGCACAAGTCTAGAGAGGACACATACTCAAAGAAGTTTGAGAGACCCCCATCTCTGGCTGGACTGACAGTGTGTGTTTTCTCCTCTACAAGGCCAAACTGTGAAGATGGGAAAGGTGGCTATTTTTCTTTTTATCTGTAGATACTAACACAAAAAGTAAAAAATAAATAAATAAATAAAGGACTGGGTATGATTTCTTATGCATGTAATCCCAACACTTTTAGAGGCTGAGGCAGGAGGGTAACTTGAGCCCAGGAGTTCATGACCAGACTGGGCAACATAGGGACACTCTGTCTCTACAAAAGATTAAAAAAATTAACCAGGTGTGGTGGTGCATGCCTACAGTCCCAGCTACTTGAGAGGCTGAACTAGGAGGATCACTTGAACCCTGGAGTTGGAGGTTGCAGTGAGCTGTGATCATGGTTGACAGAGCAAGATCTTGCCTCAATAGTAGAAGAAAAAAATAGAGAAACATGGTCCACATGGAGGAATAAAGCATTTTATTCAAGTTGAAACAAAAGGATGCTAAACAGCAGCATGAAACCATGTAAAAGTGTAATAGTGCTGGTAAATGTAAATCTAAAGGAAATACAGAATATTATAATACTGTAATTATGGTGTGTAAACCACTGTTGATTCTAGTATAAAAATTTTAAAAAAGTAAAAAATAGCTAAAAATAAAAATATTTTAAATAATAAAATATATAAAAATATGTAAAATGTGGCATTGATAACAAAGTTTAGAAGGAAAGAGTCAAAGTATAGAGTTTTTGTGTACCATTAAAGTTGTTATTATCTGCTTAAATAAACTGTCATAACTGTAACGTATTTTGTGTAAGCCCATGGTAACCTCAAAGAAAATACACAGAGAAGATACCCAAAAGAAAATCAGAATGGAATCAAAGCATATTACTACAAAAGACAAACTGAACACAAAGGAAGATAGCAAGAGAGAGAAAGAGGAACAGAAGAACTATAAGATAGATAGAAAACATTTAGCAATTTAATAACAATAGTAAGTACTTTTCTATCAACACTTACTTTACACGTAAATGTATTAAACTTCCCAACCAAAAGGATTGGAATGGATAAGTGCATTTTTAAAAAAAGTATGTTTATATTTAAGGACGCATATATATTAACAGAGAAGGTATGGAAAAGATATCCCATGTAAATGGTAACCAAAGGATAATAGGAATGATCATACTTATATTAGACGACACAGTCAAAACATGTCACAAGAAACAAATAAGGATATTAGGCAATGATAAAAAGGTGACTTCACCAGAAAGATATGACATAAACAAATATATATTTACTCAACATCAAAGTGCCTAAATATGTGAAGCAAACATTAAAAAAGCTGAAATGAGAAGTAGATAGCAATAAAATATTACACATCCCATTTTCAATATCAGATAGAAAATTTGTAAAGAAATTCAATAAGAAAACCAATGACTTAACACTGAAGACCAAATGGACCTTAATGGAGACGTTATACCCAACAGCAGAAGAATGCACATTATTTTTAAGTAAACATGGAATAGTCTCCATAAAGGATCATGGTAGGTCACAAAACAAGTCTTAACAATTTTTAGAAGATTAGAATCATGCCAATTACTTTTTATGGTCACAATGGAATAAAATTAGAAATCAATAGCAGAAATAAAATTGGAAAATTGACAAATATGTAGAAATTATATAATAGTCCTAAATAATAAATGGGTCAAAGATGAAATTTAAATAAAATAGAAACTATCATATTAACATCTAAATTAGAAAATCTCTAATATAGTCTATTAACTTAAAAATAAAACACAATATGCCAAAATTTATGAGATGCATCAAAGCAGGGCAGAGAGGGAAGTTTATAGTGATAAATACCTACATTAAAAAAGATCTTAAGTAAACTACTTATTAATAACTTTACACCTTAAGAAACCAGAAAAAGAAAGCAAACTAATCCCAAAGTAGCAGAAGGAAGAAAATAATAAAGATTAGAAAAGAAATAAACAAAATAGAAAATAGAAAAGAAAATTGAAAAAAGTCAACAAAACTAAGAGTTGGTTTTTTGAAAAGATAAACAAAATTGGCAAACCTTTAGCTAGACTAAGAAAAAAGAAAGAAGATTCAAATAAATAAAATTAAAATGAAGAAACATTATAACCAATGCCACAGAACTAAAAAGGATCATATTATACAAATTGGACAATTATATGCCAAGAATTACATAACCAAGAATAAATAAACTACTAGAAGCATACAACTTACCAAGACTGAATAATGAAAAAATTTTTTAAAAAGAAGAAATGTGGAACTATTAAGAATATTGAACCACTAATTAAAGACTTCCCAACAAAGGGAAGCCCAGGACTAGATGAAGTCAGTGGTGAATTTTACCAAATATTTAAAAAAGAATTAATGAAAATTCTCCTCAAACTTTTTCAAAATCTTAAAGAGAAAGAAACTTTTTGAAACTTATTCTATGAGGCCAGCATTATTCTGATACTAAAGCCGAAGACACTACTAGAAAAGAAAACTCCAGGCGAATACTTCTGGTAAACATAGATGCAAACTCAGCAAAATACTAGCCAACAGAATTCCAGAGTACATTCAAAAGATCATACAACATGACCAAATGAGATTTATGCCTGATATTCAAGGATGGTTTAACATACAAAAATTAATCAATGGGATATACCACATTAACAGAATGAAAGCTAAAAATCACATGGTTATTTTTAAAGATACAGAAAAAGCATTTGGCAAAATTTGGTCCCCTTTGATGATAAAAACTTTCAACAAATTTAGTACAAAAACAAATTGCCTCCAAATAATAAAGACCAACTATATACAAAAACCCTGCAGTTAATATCATTTTCAAAGGTGAAAAATTGAAGCTTTTCCTCTAAAATCAGGAATAAGACAACCCTTATTATACCCTTACACTTCTATTCAACATAGTACTGGAAGTCTAAGCTAGTGCAATTAGACAAGAAAAAGAAATAAAATGCATTTCAATGGAGAAAGAGGAAGTAAAATGATCTCTTTTCATAGATGACATGATCTTATGTAGAAAATCCTAAAGATTCCACCAAAAAACTGATAGAACTAATAAATTAATTTAGTAAATTTTCAGGGTACAAAATAAATATACAAAAATCAACTGCATTTCTATACACTAACAACAAACGGTTCAAAATTTTTAAAATGACCCCTATTATAATAGCATAAAAAATAAAATAGAAATATATTTAAGCAAGGCATGGAAGTTTATAATCTAAAATACATTGATGAACAAAATTGTAGGAGACACAAATCAATGGAAAGATATCCCATGTTTATAGATTAAAAGAATTAATATTGTTAAAATGTCAATATTACCTAAAGCAACCTATAGATTCTATTCACTCAATATCAAAATCCCAACGGCATTTTAATAAAACAGAAAAAAAATCTTAAAATTCATATGGAAGTATAAAAACTCTGAGTAGCCAAAACAATCTTGATAATAAAGAAAAACCTGAAGCTATCTATCACACTTCTTGATTTCAAAACATATTACAAAGTTGGAGCAATTAAAACAGTATGGTACTGGCATAAAGACAGATACATTGACCAATGGAATAGAATGAAGAGACCCAAATTAAGTCCATGGTTATAGAGTCAAATGAACTTTGAAAGGAATGCCAATAATACTCAATGGGTAAATAATAGTTTCTTCAGAAAATGGTGTTGGAAAAACTGCATATCAAAATGGAAGAGAAAGAAATTGAGTCTTTATTTTACACATTACATAAAAAATCAAGCCAAAATGGATTAAAAACTTATACTTAAAACCTGAACCGTAAAATTCCTAGAAGAAAACATAAAGGGAATCCTCAAGGCATTGATTTGGCAATAATTTCTTGGCTGTGACAGCAAAAGCACAAGCAAGAAAAATAAAAATATGTAAGTTATATGATATCAAACTAAAAATCTGCACAGCAAAAGGAAACAATCAACAAAGTAATAAGGCAATCTATAAAATGGAAGAAAGTATTTCTATAACATTTATCTGATAAGGAGTTAATATACAAATTATATAAGGAACTTCCACAAGGCAAAACAAAAAACAAATAAATATTAATAATAACCTATAAATCCACTCAAACAATGCAATTAAAAATGAGCCAAAGACTTGGCTAGGTATTTCTCCAAATAAGACATACAAATGCCCTGCAACTATATAAAAATTTACTCAATATCACTACTCATCAGAGAAATGCAAATCCAATTCACCATGAGAAACCATCTCACTCTTACAATGATCATTATTAAAAGAAATAAATAAATAGACAGTAAGTATTGGTGGGGTACTGGAGTAATTGGTACATTTTTGCACTGTTATAGAAAATGTAAAATGGTGCAGCCACTACAGAAAGTAGTATGGAAGTCTGTCAAACAAATTATTATAGAATGACTATATGATCCAACAATCCCACATTTGGGTATATAGCCAAAGAACTGAAATCAGGATCTTAAAGAGATATTTGCACTTCTGAGGGAGGAACAAAAGTTCCCTACCACTGGCTTTTAATGTTTAACAGAATTTTCTGCAATTTCTTTTGAACTTAGAAATACAGATCAAAACAAGGAAGATGAAAGAAATACAAAGCACAAAGGGTATTTTTAAGTAACTCTAACTTATGTAGATGATCATAAGTCTTAAGACCAGTTTAAACTGTTTTAAGCTGCCTCAGTTGTACCCTTTAGTTAATTGTAATACCAAAGTCCCCACTTAATGGGAAGTACTGCACATGCTTAACCCATATGGTAGATAAACGTGCAAGTGGCACTGAGAGAGAGCTCTGAGTCACTTGCCAAAAGGAATGTAAGACTCCGCCATGGGCAGGCAGTGCAGGTCATACCTGCCACCCCAGGAGTGAGTGCCTGGGGGATCCTTGTCTTGATTAGGAGTCAGAGCTCTGTGTAAGTAACCTCTAATAAACTTATCTAACCTGCCAAGCTGGATTGGTTTGAGTCATTCGTTGGTCTCTGGGCACCATCTCAGTTTGAAGGGCAGTTTTTCTGTACTATCTTGGGATTTTCCCAAAATAACCCCCATGTACATTATAGCATTATCTATAATAGCCATGATGTGAGGAAAAAATAAATTAAATATCCATGGACCAATGAATTGATAAAGATAAGGTGGTATACATGTACAATAAAACATTATCCAGCCTCAAAGAAAGAAGTCCTGCTATCTGTGACAACATATCTTCAAAGGGTATAAAGTTTCAGTTAAGCAAGATGAAAAAGTGCTAGAGATACTCTCAACAACATAACACCTATAATGATCCATACTGTACTGTACACTTAAAAATGTGTTTAGAGAGTAGATTTCATGTTATGTGTTTGTAACACAATAAAATAATAAAAAAAATTTGCATCAGGCTTATATTCTATAAATATAATGATGGTGAAAATGATGAGTAAATCTAATAATTTAACCAATATTTCAAGGCTTTTTCCTATTACACTTTTCAAAATGTTTCCTTTTTCTACAAGGCATTTCAAATTTTGGTGTCTTTCTTCTGTGTATATCCTTTGTGGTGAAACCAGTTTTAAGTCCTCCTACAATACAAGAAAATCAAGAATTTTTCCAAAGTAATTTCCACCTGAGAAGCCAAGGCTTTTCTTTGCTGGAGCTGAGAGAGACTGAGGAGAAACAACTATCTCTTTTCTACCCTGTTTGTTTCCTAGGCCCTTTAAGCCTCTAAACACTAATACTTTAGACAGCTCTGCAGTCTCAGATGGGGACAGTCCTTTTCAGATTGAGCTTGAGGAGAGAGAGTTATGGCTGTAAGAGATAACTTCACAAAAGGTACAGTGAATTCCACTGAGAAATCCAGACACTCTACCTCAGACTCATTTTGAATGTAGCCAGTGCTGAATATCCAGCCCCCATTGCTGCTTCTGCCAATGCCCTGATGGTCACTCCCATGGCTGTGTCAAACCAGAAGCCAGAGGGCAAGAGAGTCTATACAGAATGTAAAAGTCAGGATCCCAGGACACAGAGCAGAGTGAAAGAGAGTACAGAAAGAAATCAGGAGGTCTGAGCAAATGAAAACTGGAGGTTAATCTAGGAATAGAAACATTCTAGCATAAAAATGTGTTTTCTTCTCCTGAGAAATAAAATCTTCCTATTACAACGTGAAAGTTCAGGTGGGGGAGGGGAGTTGGTGGAGGAGTAAATTCACAACTAATGGACACCGGACACACTGTATGGGGGAAGGGCATGATTCTAGCCTTGGCTTGGGCGAGGCAAAGGCATTGCATGTAACCAAAATGTTTGTGCTCCCATAATATTCTGAAATAAAAGAAAAAAAGAAACAATCTCATAGACTCTTGAACAGGGATAAAGGAGAAGACTAGCTTCAGAATCCTTTGAGTGATGTTACTTAACTATCCCATGACCTTGAATGACAGAAGCACAGTTTTACAGTAGACTTCATTTTCTATTGAATCTGATTGATGGAAAAGCATGCTTTTTTTTTTTTCTCTGACAACCCCACTTTATATTCCAGTGAAGAATCTCTGCCAACTAGCAGAGAACTGAACTTGTCTTTGCTGTCGGAAAAAGAGAAATTTGTGAAGTGATGAAAGCTGTAATGATTTTAAAAACTCTGAGTAGAAGTCGGTCAACTATCCATGCTTAGGGTGGCAGAAATGGGAACCAAGATGTGCTGTTTCTACCTCGCTCGGGGTCAAGGGCTCATTTACTAAGTGGGTTTCTTTGTGCTTTAGCTGTTGTCTCTGCTCAGGTGGATGCAATGAAGTGGACAAATGGGCCAGAGAGATCTCATCCACAGCAATAGGTTCACTGTCCACAAATCAGGGATGTGAATTATGATAACTTTTCATGTGTCTCTTAAAACTATAAATATCAAATCATATTGTATACAATAAGGGGTTCAATTAGTTTTAAAGGGATATAAAAATGATAGATATATCAGAGGGTTGCTATAGAATGGAGATCGACAGTATTTCAACTTAGCAACAGCCATGCTACTTTGATAATTAAGAAATTTAGGTCCATTAATTATATTTACCTCTCATTCTACAAATATGAATTGAAATTTTTGATAATATTTTTAGAAAGGCAAAGTCAATTCACTTACCTTTTATAACTCTAGATTCATACAAATGCACCACACTTTCAGCATTGTGAGAGAAGAAAACTGGCCTATTCATCAAGGTAGACTCTGATACCATCATACTGTTGCCCCATGATTAGTTTCTGATATATATTTGTTGAGTAAATAAAGAAAGGAAAAAATTGAAAAAATAAAACACTTATTATATTGAAATATCCAAAAGGGTAGTATTTTGTGTCTTTTTAAAATTAATCTACTGCTGTATCCCAGAAGTCTACACTTGATCTTAGCCAAAAGACCAGTAAGTGATCTCCCAGGCGTCTAGGCTAATATTTGGCACATAGAAGGTGATTGATGACAAATAAACAACTTATAGTTGTTGACAACTTTCAGTTCAACTTAAAGTTGACAATTTTCAACTTATAGTATACTTGACTCAATCCATTTTCTAGGTTACTATTCAAAAAGTTTATGTATGTGTTGATCTGAAGTTTCCAGAGATATACTGTATGTTCTAAAGTTCTCTAAAGTTTTTCATGCTTTTTTTTTTTTTCAATGATTCTGGGTATTTGACTTATTCAATTTCGTCTCAACCTTTATTTTCCCCTTAGTGGTAGAAATGAAAGGTCAGGAGCCCTTATTGCTTAATGGTTTGTAATGTTTTCTTGGAGTTTCTCTGCTTGCAATATCTGCTCACAGTTACATAAATGAGAGTCTGGAAGAGCAAAAACATGATTGAGGCCTCATCTGGGACAGCTGCAACCCTGTTTTAGATTGTTCTTATTTAAAACCTGAATTGTGGTTCTTCATGTTTCAAAGTACTTTTTGTACTTTGAGATGAAAAGTACAGAAATATTTTGTACTTTGAGAAATCGAAGGTTATTTTATGGACTTTTATGTATTTTAAGTGGTTATAAAGTAATTTTCATATTACATCTTATATAATTACTTTTGACACTTCAGACTAGCATAAGCAGAGAACAACATAGAAACAGCTACTCAATATTTCATTGAATTAGCTTGTTGATTTTTATTTGTTTGTTGTCATAGCATCTCCTTTTTTAAACTATCGCCATTCTCAGTATCAAAATGTATAGTTGTACCAAAGTATATGTTTTATTATTAATATTAGGGTATGTTCTGTTATTCTCTAAATTTATGTTATTTCTAAACATCTACATAGACATATTAATGTAAAATATATTCATCATTATGATGATGATAGATATCATTAAAGAGATATAATGTATTAATTATAATCCAGTCATTTGATGGGCACTTTGGTTGTTTCCACGTTCTTGCAATGGATTATTAAAATTTGGTATATGTTTACAATGGAATATTACTCAATTCTAAGAAATGACAGCAAGCTAGCACTGCTTATATTATCCTAGATTGAGCTTAAGCCCATTATCCAAAGTGAGGTGACACAAGATCAGAAAAATGGGCTCCACATGTACTCGCCATCAAATTGGTACTAACCGATTATCAATATGGTGCTCAAAGGGTGGTGGTGTTCACCAGAGATACGAGGATTGTGGGGATTGACCCACATCTGAGGGATGTGGTGAACAGTGTGGAGGGGAAGGGCATACCTCTAACCCTCGTTAGGGAAAGGCAAAGTTATAAAATCTAACCAAAATATTAAAAACAAACAAAGAAAAAACATCAGGTGTCAGGCAGGTGGGAGGGGAGAGGAGGGGATGGGCGCATATATATATATATATATATATATATATATGTTATAAGTGTTATGTGCATTGTCTGGGGGATGGACACGCTTGAAGCTCTGACTTGAGGGAGGAGGGAAGGCAATAGCAATGTATGTAACCTTAACATTTATACCCTCGTATTATGCTGAAATAAAAAAATGTATTACTTATTCTTTGCATTAACTTAGCTATGTAGAAATATACTATTTTTCTTCATACCTATTCAACTTTTTCTCGATTTTTTATTCACACTTGGTACCCCAGAAATAAGCATCACATCTTGTTAGATCTACTTAAATAAACAGTCACCTCTGATTCAATTCGGACACTCATAGATTTACTCAGACTCTCTTGTGGGTAAATACATAGTCTTCCAGAATTTCTAAATGCGTCTTCTATCCAAGGTGACACACTAGTTCGTGTGCATATTGTTGTGTGCTATGTCTTTAGAATTCGGTCTCTGTCCATACTGCATCCACTGCTTAAGTGCACAGTGTATCTTCTTCTATTGCCACAGTGTCTTTTTTTTTTTTTTTAAATTACCCCCTGTTCTCAATTCCAAGTGAACTTTTAGTTAGACTTTCAGTTAACTCACTAAGTCAACACTACAAGCTATCTCTCAAGTTTCTCACTGGGACTCATAATAATTTCAGAATCCCCCATCTGCCCCAGACCCTATAAGAGCAAAAAAGAAGGGTGGTGATGGTGGTGGAGGGAGGAGAAGAGTAGGATGTGTGGAGGATGAGGGATGGTTATAAGCTCAGAGGCTCTTTCTGTCCTGCTCTTTGTATCACTTAAAGCTCTCTCATTTTGTGAGACAGACTTTCTTTAGAGTTCCAAGGGCATAATAGGAAAGTAATCATCTTTGCTATTTTAATCCATAAGTTTATGGTGGTTGAGATATTTTCAATACCTAAAACCTCCAGATGCTAAGATTACAAGCATCAAAATGGATTAGTGTCCTTTCAGAAAAGTTTCCTACATAAAATTATTAATATTTTACATATCTACATCTCCTCACCATCTGTATGGATTTTATATTGCCACAATTATGTTGTATAACAAACAATCATGAAAACTAAGTGGCAAAAAGCAGTAACTTATTAGCTCAGGAATCTGAGGGCTTTAGCTGATGCAAGCTGGGTTGGATAGGATGCTCTTGTAGTCTGGATGTTGGTTAGATTTTTGTTGATCTGTGATGGCTTTGGCTAAGACATCTAGGGCTTTGTGACTGTGGTCCATATGTTTCTAACTCTTCATCTTGGACTAACCTAACCATGGCTTCCTCGTGTTGATACCACAGGGAAAATATAGGAGCGGAAACACTCACGTGCCCTTCCTGTCTCTTTGTCATGCTTGTTAACATTTCAAAATGAATCAAGGGACTGTGTTCAAAGTCCAGGGGCAGTGCAGAAAGCCCTGACCATCATAGACTGAAATGTAAGGATACTCCCAAAGGGCACAGATACATGAATGGGTGAGGGATTATAGCCAGTCGTGCAATAAATTTAGCAAACCTTTAGTCTTTGGGATTGGAAAGATGTCCATAATTCTTGAATCTTTCATCCATAATTATTCATTTTAAAACACTATGGCCAGTGATTTTCAGCCTACATTTCTTCAAACAAGGAAAGTCATAAAGTCTGAAGAGAGCATATTTTTTCTTTTTAAATTTTTGAAAATTTTATTATCAGCTAACTCTTGCAAGGGAAGTGACTTCTTTGGAGAAAAATGTGTATATTTTTTCATCCACCAATTAGCTAATTCCATGCATCCCACTGCAACAGCTTCAAAATGTCTTCATAATTCTACTCTTTTTCTCTACAATCTCTACATAGCAGTGAGAGTTATCTTTTTAAAACACAAATCAAATTCTTTTCACTCTTTCTCAATACCCTAGCGTCTTTACATACTGAATATAATTTAAAATCCTTTCCATGATTTATAATGCCCTTTAGGACTCAGTCTCTATTTGTTTCTCCATCTTCATCTCTTATTACTTTCCTCCATCATTGAACTTTTATTTCTACAATCATAACAACTGATGTGATGCAACTATACAGTTCTGTCCTTCCTACTTAATGGAATATTCTTCCCCAAATCTTCACATAACTGTCTTTCTACTTATTCAGGTCTCTGTTTAAATATGAATTACTCAAAAAGACTTTCCCTAACTACCATATAAAAATAGAATTTCATCATTCTCATAACCCTGATTTGATTACTTTAGAGTGCTTATTACTGTATTAAATTTATTTTATAGTCTCTTTATTATCTGTATTCTGCTCTAGTCAGTAAGCTCTGTTAGAAAAAATAGCTTATCTTTCTTGTTGACCACTGTTCTTTCTTTAGTGCCTAGAGCAGAGTTTGGCATATACATGTATATTTATTAAATTATGTATTAGACAAATCAATAAATTAATAGACCACAATGGACAATGACTCTTTATTTTCTGTGTAAAAGTACTGTCTCCCTACAAATTTATTTATGCTTTGATGGTAAATTTGAATGTTTAGGGAAACATAGAACCAATCAGGAAGAAATAATTTATTTTATCATTTAAATAAAATAAATTTAATATAGTATACACAGAAAGCAAGAAAAAGACAAATGGCAACATTGTGCATTTAGTATATGATATTTAAAATAGTTCTATTACGGAGATATTTGCCCTACTTTTGAAAGAGGAAACTGTAGTGTAGAGAGATTTAATTGTATGACCACATTATCTAAATGTAATTTTATTTATGAGATATAAGAGAAGTTTATGGAATTTTTTAAAATTTCTATTTAGATAAATTTGTATCTCTAAGTTGTGTTACTTAGAACTGTTTAGTAACCTTATGTATACTTATAATACAGAAATACATGAATGAATAGATATAAATAGATAGATAATATATAAGTAAAAAATTACCAAAGACATTTTTGGTCAGTTTTTCATATTAAATATAAATTAAAGTAATTTGTTCTGAATTGTTGGCTATTTAGGCTAGGTAACATAATTTCACTAACCACATTTCATTTATTGCAAAGTTATCATCTCATTATTTTAGATATGCAAAATGTGTCATAGTTGATTGATATGGACAAATCACATTATTTTCTTCTAATTTGTTTATCTACTGATTGACACCTCCACATAGATTTAGGGTATCACTAGAAATATTACAAATATTTAAATGTTTACATTTGTTAAAAAAGCTCAGAAAGCAGCCAATAATAAGTAAAGGCATGAAAAAATTTAGGTAATTATTTAGAAGAATGGAAAGAATAACAAAAATTTATTTGAAAGGATTATTTGTTTGCAACATTAGTTCTAATATTAAGAAAATTCATTTCAAAAGAATTATGTCATGTACTTCCTTTTTAAGTGCTAACTGAGAAACTTGGAATTTTCCTAGCTTACCTTCTAGCTTTCAAGTCAAGTGTCTACTCTTTGCGGTGATTAATATCCTACTTGTAATAGAAACAGAATTGCAACCTCCAACCATGTGGAAGACAAAATTTGTAAGCAGTGAACTTGGTTATTTCATAGATGAAATTTTTGAACAAGTGTTGAAGATGCAGCCCATTTTTCCTTGCTACTTATAGTTAAATGAGAGAGTAAAAAGGTAAATTGAGAGAGAAAAGGAAAATAAAACCATGAGTTGAAGTGTGTGTGTACATATGGACATCATCATACGTATATATTATATGCATGTATATCTACATTCAGATACATGCATGCATACATAAATCTGTAATTATACATATTGTTATTTTTGGCAAGGCATTTACTTACCCAAACCTAAGCAATAAATGTAGTTTCTGTGGATTTTAGGAGTCTAACTAAATTGATAGGAGGGAGCCACTTGCACTGTATCTGCATGTGTTTCCATGCAGCCCCAGCTCAGTGATAACTCATGGGCATACAGCACTGTTTGGTATCTTCTGGGTGTTCCACTTTGGGATTACTGAGTGTTGAACACTTTAGGAAGAGTAAAATTTCTGTGACAAAAGGCAGCACATAGACAAAATGAGAAGGTTTTGCAATTTTATAGGGCTGCATGAAAGAATGTTATAGGATTTGTACGTGAGGAAATATGGGAAACTCTGGATATGCTAGAAAATAAAACAAGAGGCTGTGAGTGGTATCACAAAAAATGCCATTTCCACAGTAAAGAAGATGAGGTGAGTGTCAAGCTAGCAACAGTGACTATGAAAAACTTCACGGACTCATTTGTATCGACAGGCCTATGAAGCCCTTGGAAAACGGGTTACTGAAGAAATAGATGTTTGTCTTATTTCTCTCTTAAGGATGCCAGATGCAGGGGCTTAGCAATTGGCCTAGATAAATGTTTACTGGTATTACAGTGAATATGTGTTGGTATTGGTCCTTTGCATTAAAATACTATATATAATCATGAAAAAAAGTTTCATTTTTTTAAATTTAATTTGAAATTTAGACAGTCATAAAAAAGATGCTTTGAGAGAAGAATCAAAGTCTATCCCTGTACTCCTGCAAACCCTTCGCATCCTGCAAACATAACAACATGAGATAGACTTTGCACAACTTTACACTCTATGATCCTATGTCTGTGATTGTAATCATTCTGGTTTGTAATAATTTAAAATCGAATATGGCAATTAAGCATTTTGATTTATGAGATCTACCTATGTGGATATATCAAAATATTTCTGAATATATTTTAAAACGTTGAATATTTATATAGAAAAACTTATTCAAATATGATAGCGAGCTGTTATTTACAATGCATAAATGCAGTCAGAAACTAGTTTGACTTTTAAAACAGACTTTACTAGCTGGAGAAACAGCCTGAATGTCAGGAAATGACTTAATTGCTAGTGGAAAAGATAGCGATGTCAAGAAGTTCTGAAAAGCAAGGTTTGTTACAGGTAATCTATAATGTGGTAATCCCAGGAGATAATCAAGAGCTCACTATAAGTTGAAAATACACTGGATACTTGGCAAAACACTTGAAGAAAAATCTTTCAGGTGGAAAAAACAAGTAGAAAATTAAATGGGAGGCTAAGCAAACACCTGGTCCTAAATTGCACTTGATTAAATTTTATACGGAAAATACATCTAAGTTTAATTGTGCTTTTTAAGAAATAATAGCAGTTAGTAATATATTTGCCTAGCAATTTTTATTTTTCTCAAAACACTTGCATATTTGTCATATTATAATCACTCAGCATTAGCTCAGCCTACACAGGTACACTTTCATAACAATATATTGCATATGTCTATAGAAACTAGAAAAAGTGTTACTAAAATTTTAAAAAGTGTTGAGTAAGGTGTATCACTGTCATGTTTCTTTTGTTATATATATCCTAACATTGCTTATATCTATTATTATATTATTATGATTAGAGTATTTCTTCAGTAAGGGCAGGGGTTTTAATAAATATCAAAAACTATAGCCCCACAGCGCCTAAAAAAGAACCTGGTATATACTTAATATCAAAAAATTAATTTCCATATGAATGGATAAATGAATGTAAGATAAAACACATAACAAACACCACATATAGGAGTCACAAATAACATTGAGGGCACTCATAATACAACAACTTTTTTTGGAGATAAAAACTATTTAACATTTTTCCTTCAGAGGAAAAAACATTCCCATCTTTTCTGCTTAGTATTTAGAGAGCAAAACCAAAAAAAGTTTATGAAAAGATGATATTATAGTTTAGTGACTGATTTTTGACTGCTCTATCTTTACATTTAATAAACATACTTTAAAGTTTGTATTTATCTGCTTAAACTTCACTGAAAAAGCCATTTATTTGCTTATCTTGTGTACCTACTACAAACTTAAATAACACCTACTAGTCACTTAAGGCCTTCTTAGGACTTTGATTTATCTTTGTTCACGATGACTCCATTTTTAAGATGGAAAAAATAAGATTTGCAATAATTGTATTCATTCATAGAAAGCTTCACATTTCTTTTCTCAAATAAGTATAAAATCCAGTGATAATCTCTGCCAGAACAGAAGATTTTTTTTTTCTGGAAATAAGTGAAACCAGGTTTTGTATAAAGCTTCCCTATGTTTAATTGCATTATATCATATGCTGTTTATGTAAGCACTGCTAGAGGCTGTCACTACTCAGAAAATGCATCTTCCTTAAAATGGTCAACATATGTTCATCAAAATATTTTTAGATCATCTTTAAGCACAAATTATTTCTTCATTTTCATTTGAAAACAGCATGGATTCTTCAAAAAACTAAAAATAGAACTCTCATATAATCCAGCGATCCTCTTCTGAATATTCATTCAAAAGAATTGAAATCAGGATCTCAAAGAGATATCTGCACTCTTATGTTCATTGCAGTATTATTCACTGTATCCAAGATTTGCAAACAAATCAAAAGTCCACTGACAGAAGTGTGTATTAAAAAGCAAACAAACAAAAAAGTGGCATATATAAAATAGAAAACTATCAGTCTTAATAGAAGTATGGTCTACAGAGTAGGTGATAACAGAGATGAACCTGGAGGACATTACCATCAGTGCAATAAGCCAGTCACAGAAAGACCAATACTATATGATTTCACTTATATAAAGTATATAAATTAATCAAATTTATAGAATCAAAGAATATAATAGTAGTTGCCAGGCGCTAGTGGGTGGGGAAGGAAATGGTGAGTTACTAATCAGCAGATATAAATTTTCAGTCAAGAAAGACCAATAGGCTCTGGAAATCTGCTGAATATTGAACATACAATCAACAATAATATATTGTATACTTAAAATTTTAAGAAGCTAGTTTTCATGTTAAGTGTTCTTACTATAATAAAAGGATTAAAATCCTTTTGATTTTAATTCCAAAACAGAATTAAAATCAAATAGTATTCCTATGGTTTAAATGTTTGTATGCCCTCCAAATTCATATGTTGAAACCTAATTGCCAGTGTGATAGTATTAAGAGATGGAGCCTTTGAAAGTTGATTAGATTATGAGATTGAAGCCCTTATGAATGGGATTAGTGTCCTTATAAAAGAGGCCCCAAGGAGTTTGCTCCTTTCATGATGCAAGGACACCGCAAAAAAGTCTTGGTCTATGAGGAGCAGGTCCTCCCCGGACACTAAATCTGCCAGCACCTTAATCTTGGACTTCCCAGACTCCAGAACTATTAGAAATAAATTTCTGTCATTTGCAAACTGTTCCGTTTAAGGTCTTTTGTTAAAGATGCCTGAGCAGACTAAGAAAATTATCATTACATTTTCTTCACCTTTCAGCCAAACTCTTATACATACCTATATGTGTACACATACACATAACTGTACATGAATTCTCACACCCTCATTCTTCTCTCTCCAACAGCTCTGTTTTCTTCTATGCTAGCCTCTTTTTCAGGCAATTTGTTCCACATTGTAAAGCTTCCCTTTGTCACTTTGAGCTTGTGCCTTCCTTAGCAATCTCAATCAGTAAAAGAATTGTGATCTTGCCTGAGTTACTTAGCTCTCACCTCATGTAATCACTATATCCAAGGAGTGATACAGGAGATAGAGTGGACCCACATAGGCCAGCTTGGGTCTCATATGCATCCTTACGACATGAAAGACAGGGTCATGGGACTGATAGCTTCATCAGTTACATAGAATAAAGGAGAGTCAGTTTCTCAAAGAAAGATACAAGGAAGCCAATACAGTTGGCCCTCCACATCCACAGGTACACTGAACATGTGCAGACATTTTTATATTGTTATTCCCTAAAAAATACAGTATAACAATGATTTACATAACAGTTACATTGTATTAGGTATTATAAGTAATCTAGATAATTTAAAGTACATGGGAGGATATGCATAGATTATATGTAAATACTACCCCATTTTATATAAAGGACTTGAGCATCTACAGATTTGGGTATTCACAGGGGATCCTGAAACATATCCCACAGACACTAGGGATGACTATATATAGATGAAATACATTTTATGTATTAATTTTACAGTTTCATATCTTGGCTAAAACTCATAATTTTATAAATTTATATTGATGTACTCAATGACTTTAAGAACAGTTTATTCCAAACTAGCTTTGATGTGGTCACCATTGCTTTTATAAAAATAAGTTACTGTACGTTTTCTAAAAGATTTATTCTTCTAGCACAAAGAGAATAATACTGTATTTCTTATACTCCAGAATTAAAGGAGATTAAGATATAGGAGGATAGTATTATTTAGGACATTCAATTTAACTCACATTGAAACTGGAGAGGAGTAAAGATTTACATAAATCACATGCAGTAGTTTCTGCACAGCTTGTCAAAGCTATTGGTACTTGCAAGTCTACATTTATTTTCCCATTTTCAAATCATTCCTAAAAGGCAATGTGTCATTCAACTTAAGGGTACAGTGATTGTAAATATCCAGCACCCCAAAAACTCCTTACAGTATCATATGCCTAAAAATGATCAATCACTGCAGATATAAATGTATCATGCAATACAAATTTTAAATACTTTTTAAATACTAAGAGGATTTAATCAGATAAGTAACACTGGAGCTAAAAAAAAATGCTAGTCAAATTGAATAGAGTAATTCATTGTTAGTTAAAAATGAAAGAATCGTTTACTATGCACCATGTCTAAGAAGAAAGGCAGGTGACTAAATTATGAATCTGAACTTCTTGAACTTGACATTTATCTCCTTGATGCATAATTTTTTAAAGCAGCAACCCATGCAATATAATACAGGGATGCTAAACTACATAAGCTCACATACACACAAGATACCAACTAAGAGTCCAATTCAATTATGGATAAATTACCAGAAGAATTTTGCCATAGAGAAAACTTATTATCTTTATATTAAATATGCAAATTACGTAAAACACTCATTGAAAGAGAAAAGAAAAAAGGCTCTTCACAAACTGTCTGTCACAAAATGTCATGCATTTCCATATTCTGCTTTGATTTCATTATTAAAAGTAGTAATACTATTCATTTTTATACTTATTAATCACCGTGACACAGAAAAGTCAAATAAAAGGCTGAGGCCACACACATGACCTTGGTTGTCTCTACAAAGCATTCTTCTTAACTGATACATTTTCTCAGGAATTTCAGATTTCTGAGAATACGCTTCACATGAGACCCGAGCTGGCTTATCTGTATCCATTCCATGTCCTTGGATGCAGTGATTGTATGGAGTGTGAGCTAAGATTCAAAGTATTTCTGATAATATAAGGAGTAGAGTGTGAGAAGAGTATTCTGTGATAAATCTTTCACATAGTGAGTGAAATATGTGGTTTTCTAAATAAATTATGGTTTAAACCCTATATAGTATCCACATAGTCTAGCCAAAAAGAATGAGTTTTACAATAGCAAAAAATTAAATATCTCTCTTGTTAATTCAAATTTTGTACACTTATTTTTACTTTGTTTTTTCACGATTTAAGCTTATTTTACTCTATCAAATTTCTAATCATATTGTTCTTTATTTTGGCTCCTGCTCAGCTGGATTCATTTTTTTATTTGTTTGTTTGTTTGTTTCAAGGTATAATGAGAGTACAAACATTTTGGTTATATTTTATGTCTTTCTGTCACCCAAGTGAGGATTAGAGGCATGATCTTCCCCTCTACAATGCTCACCGTGTCCTTTAGTTGTGAGTTTATCCCCACCCAAACCCCAATCCCTGGAGAATATTACGTATGAGCCCAATATCGTTAATCAGTCAGTGCCAATTTGATGGCGAGTACATGTGGGGCCTATTCTTCCCATCTTGTGATACCTCACTTCGTATAATGGGCTCAAACTCTATCCAGGAAAATATAAGAGGTGCTAGATCACTGTCGTTTCTTATAATTGAGAAATATTAAATTGTATGCATATACCAAATTCTAATAATCCACTCTTGAATTGACAGGCACTTGGGTTGTTTCCACATCCTTGCAATAGTGAATTATGCTGCCATAAACATTCAGGTGCAGATGTCTTTATTATAGAATGTCTTTTGCTCTTTTGGGTAGACGACTAATAGTGCTATTGCTGGATTGAATGATATTTCTATTTTTAGCTCTTTGAAGTATCTCCAGATTTTTTTCCAGATTTTTTTTTCCCCGATGGGGATTTGCAGTCCCACCAGCAGTAAAAGAGTTTTCCTGTCTCTCCACATCTTCACCAGCATTTGTTGTTTGGGGATTTTTTGATAGAGGCCAATCTCACTGGGTTTAGGTGATATCTCATTGTGGTTTTGATTTGCATGTCTCTAATGATTAGAGACATTGAGCATTTTTTTCTTTGTTTGCAGGCCATTATTCTGTCTTCTTTTGAAAAGTTTCTCTTCACTTCCTTTATCCATTTATTGATGGGGTTGTTTGATTTTTTCTCATTGATTTTTTTTAAGTTATAGATAGATTCTTGTTATCAGCACTTTATCAGATGTGTAGGGAGTGAATATTTTCTCCCATTCTGTAGGCTATCTATTTGCTCTAAGGACAGTTTCTTTGGCTGTACAAAAGCTTCTTAATTTGATCAGATCCCACTTATTTATTTTTGTTGCAGTGGTGATTGCTTTGGTGATTTCTTCAAAAATTTGTTGCCTAGGCTGATGTCTGAAAGGGTCTTCCCAACATTTTCTTCTAGTATTATTAAGGTTTTATGCCTTAGGTTTAAGTTTGTTATCCATCTTGAATTGGTTTTAGTAAGAGGTGAGAGGCGGGGATCCAGCTTCATTCTTCTGCATGTAGTTATTCAGTTTTCCCAGCACAATTTATTGAAAAGAGATTCTTTATCCCAGTATATATTTTTGTCTGCTCTGTCAAAGATTAGATTACCATATGAGAATGATTTCATGTCTGGATTCTCAGTCCTATTCCAAAGGTCTTTGTCTCTGTTCTTGTGCCAATAACATGCTGTTTTAGTTGCTATAGCCTTGTAGTACAGCTTGAAGTATGGTAGATGGACACTTCCCAGTTCTGCAGGAGGGAGCTTGGATTCATTTTTTCCCTCTCTAAACTTAAGCCATAGTTTCACAGCCCTTTGCTTTTAGTCATCTTGTTTAATTTGAATGTGTTTTTGTCTGTTGAAATATGTCTAACATGATAGAGGCAAGAATAAATGATGTCACATTTTTTATCACTATTAACTAGAAATATATGTCCCCTGAACTCTGGTAATACTTTAATTGTACTTCTGTTGTTATCCATATTTTATGAAGCATCTATCTTATCTGGGCCATGTACTTAGATACTTTTGAAGCAAAGATAAAGATGATTTGAATCAGGTTTGCTTTGATTAAGAAAATCCTAATTTTGAGGAAAAAGCATACACATACAGAAATAACTGGTAAGATTAATTACAAAAAGTTTCTAAGGGTGCCAAAAAGAAGACAGTTATATCTGACTGAGGTTTCATAGAATGCTTAAAGGAAAGTCTACCTGTATGCCAGATTAACTAAAGAAAATCACAGTCATGGAAAAACAAAGTCTCAAACCCTCAGAATGTGTGCTGAGAAGAGAAGCTGGTAAGAGTAGCTAGAGTAGAACATATACTATGTGTAGTATAGTGGTGGTTATAAGAACAATTGAGTAGCCTACAATAGCTGCTGTAAAATACCACAGACTGAGTAGCTTATAGGCAGAAATTTATTTTCTAACAGTTCTGAAAGCTGGAAACCCAAGATCAAGATGCAGGAGTGGTCGGTTTCTGTTGAGGTTTTTCTTCCTGGATTATAGATAGTTGACTTCTTACTGTCTTCACTTAGCCTTTTCTCTGAGTACACACTCCTGTTGTCTCTTTACTTTCTTATAAGGACACCAGTACTAATGGTTTAAGGCCACAGCCTTATAACTTCATTTTACATTAATTACCTCCATGAAAGCCCTATTTTCAAATACAATCAAATAGATATTAAGGCTTCAAAATATGGATTTCAGAAGTACACAATTCAGCTTATAACATATGCTAAAGGGTGATACTGAAAACATAAGCTGGAACAAAAGTAAGATTAACCTTATTCTTCATGCCACAGAGATAAGGAATTATTATAAAGGCCAACAATGGGATCCTCTGCAGTATTTTGCATAGTGTAAGAACATGCTATCATCTAGAAAGATTAACTCTGGAAGTAATATTCATAGATAATTAGAGAAAAAAAGATACAGGATCAGAACAACCAATGAAAAAATTGTCGATTGCCTTTACCCCATTAAAAGATCACCAGACCATTATAAGATTGGAGTGGAAGTAAACAATTGAATCCACAGATGTTTATCTATAAAGCTAATGAATTTTCCCTTAAACTGATTTATAGACATTGAAGAGAGACAGGCTCAAAATTCCCTCCGAAAGTTCTTATTTCAAGATTCAGGTAGACAATGGAGCAACTAAATCCATACAGAACTTGGATTTAGAATATGAGGTTGCCCTGATTGCCTTTGAGGTCTTCTTCATAAATTCTTTCCCTAAGCCAATGTCTATAAGCATTTTTCCAACTTTTTCTTCTAGAATTCGTATAGTTTCATGCCTTAGGTTTATGTCTGTTATCCACCATGAATTGATTTTTGTGAGAGTTGAGAAGTATTGATCCTGTTTCAGTCTTCTACATGGAGCTTTCCAATTTTCACAGTACCATTTATTGAATAAAGATAGTTTTCCCCAGTGTATGTTTTTGTCTGCTTTGCCAAAGATTAGATGTCTATATGAGGATGGCTTTATAACTAGGTTCTCAGTTCTGTTCCATTGGTCTATGTCCCTGTTCTTGTGCAGATATCATGCTGTTATCATTTAGTTACTATAGCCTTGTAGTATATCTTGAAGTCTGGCAAATTGATGCCTCTCAATTTGTTATTTTTACTTAAGAGCTATATGGGATCTTTTCTGGTTCCATTCAAAACATAGAATGATTTTCTCAAGATCTGTGAAAAATGATGTTAGCATTTTAATAGGGATTGCATTGAATCTGTAGATCACTTTGGATAGTACAGATATTTTAGTAATGTTGATTCTGCCTACCATGAGCATGATATGATTTTCCATCTGTTTATGTCCTATGCTATTTCCTTCCTCAGTGTTTCATAATTCTCCCTATAGAAGCCTTTTACCTCCTTAATTAAATATATTCCTATGTATTTTATTTTCTTTGTTGCTATTGTGAAGAATATTGAGTCTTTGATTTGGTCCTCAGTTTAACTGTTGTTGGCGTACAGGAATGCTACTGATTTGTGTACATTGATTTTGTAACCTGAGACTTTGCTGAATTTGTTTACCAATTACAATAGTCTCATGGCAAAATTTTTGTGGCTTTCTAGATATAAGATCATATTGTCTTCAAAGAGCTATAATTTGACATCTTCTGCCCTCATTTGGATGCCCTTGATTTCCTTCTCTTGTCTAATTCCTCTGGCTAGGACTTCCAGCACTATATTGAATAGAATTGCTGATAAAGGGTAACCTTGTCCAGTTCCAGTTCTAAGTGGGATGCTTTTAATTTTTTCCTGTCCAGTATGACCTTGGCTGTGGGTTTGTCATATATGGGTTGTATCATTTTTAGGTCAATGGTGTCTACGCCTATTCTGTTAAGCATTCTTATCATAAAAGGGTGTTGAATTTTGTCAAATGCTTTTTCTGTATCTATTGAGAGGAACATATGATTTTTATTTTTACTTCTCTTTATGTGGTGAATTACATTTATGGATTTGAGTATGTTGAACCATCCCTGCATCTCTGGGATGAAGCCCACCTGGTCATGATAGATTATTTTTTTGATAAGCACCTGAATCATTTGCTAGGATTTTGTTGAAAATTTTCCCCTGTATTAATAAGGGATACTGGTCTGTAACTTTCTTTTTTTTTTTTGTCTCCTTTCCTGGTTTTGGTATCAGGGTGTGTTGGCTTCATAAAACATGTTGGGGAGGATTCCTTCCTTCTTGATGTTCTGGAATAATTTCTGCATGATAGCCATCAGTTCTTTGTAGGTTTGGTAAAATTTGGGTGTGAAACCATCTGATCAGGTACGTTTATTTTTAAGAAGGTTTTTTAATACTTCTTCAACTTTGGTACTTGATATTGGTCTTTTCAGGAATTCTATTTCTTCCTGAGACTGTGTATTTCTAAGAATTTGTCTATTTCTTCCACTTTTTCAAGTTTATGTGCACAGAGGTATTTATTGTATTCATAGAGGATATTTTGTATTTCCATGGTATCAGTTGAAATTTCTCCTTTTTCATTCCTGTTTTAGCTTATTAGAGCACTTTCTTTTCTACTTCTCATTAATATAGCAAAAGGAGTGTCAATTTTGTTTATGTTTTTAGAGTACCAATTTGGGAACCTGATCCAATTCCAAAGCTTCCACACAGCAAAGGAAACTATCAGGAGAGCAAACAGCCAACCTACAGCATGGGAAAAAATATTCACATACTACAAATCTGATAAAGGACTAATAATTAGAATCTACATAGAATTCACAAAAATCAGCAAGAAAACAATCAAACAACCCTACCAAAAAGTGGGCAAAGGACACAGACAGAAACTTTTCAGAAGAAGACAGACTAACAGCCAACAAACAGGAAAAAATGCTCAACATCTCTAATCATCAGGAAAATGCAAAACAAAACCACAAGGAGACATCACTTAACTCCAGTGAGAATGGATTTTATCAAAAAGTGCCAAAACAATAAATGTTGGTGTGGATACGGAGAGATAGGAATGCTCATACACTACTGGTGGGACTGCAAACTAATATAATCTCTCAAAAAGTAAAATGCAGATACATTAAAGTAGAACTACCATTTGCTCCTCATACAGTTTGATTTCAAAGTAGCCAATTAGTTGATGAGAAGTAGATGAAGAGTTAATGAAGTTCTTTATGGAAAAATTTCAAGAAGTAAGTTGGAAAAAAATGATAAAATTAAAAAGCTACCCTTTTGCAAATGTTAACAAAATAACCAGTCTAAGCAACTATCATCAATCACTGTTTAACTTATAGGTGAAAGATTAATGGGTAATTGTCAACAAATAAAGTCAATAACACCTAAATTCACTGTTCCATATAAACAGCACTAAAATTGAGATAACCAGACAGTATGTGCCTCCTGGATGCTACAATAGGAAGTTTACAAGATGGTCTGCACATTTATTTTTACCAGTGAATTGAAAACGAGTGTAATGTAGCCTCTATGTGTAAGTGCTATTTTGCAGAGTCATGACGAAGAAATACAGCCACACCACAATGGGGATATTGCCAAATCAAGAATGTGACATAGGCAACAAGACAATGCCTTAAGTCAATATGTTCTTCCACAAAAAGTGGCATAAAGATAAAGATAAAGAAATGTAAACTCCTATTAATTAGAAGAGGTTTAAAATACATAGAAAACTATATGTAATGTGGGTATCAGTCTGTATCCTGACAAAAGCCCCAAACATACAAACATATTTATTGAAGTAATTAGAAAATTTTGAACATGGATAAAAATAAAATATTAAGAAATTATATTTAATTTTGGTACCTGTTTTATGTTGATACTAATCCTATCTTTTATATTTACTGACTAATCAAAGATAGAATGATAACATAGAATTTGCTTAAAATAGGGATGGATAGATAAAATCAGATTAGTAATGTGTTGACAACTACTAAAGTCAGATTATGACTAATTGGGATCTATTATTCTACTCCCACTAGTCTTGTTTATGTTTGAAAAATAAATCTACATCCTATGATTTGCTGTATTTGGCTCACTAACTGTAATTTTCTGAACTCTGAACTAAACTAACATTCATTTATTGGTAAGAAGTAATTAAAATCAATACTGGTAGCAATCAGGTTTTTAAAGGTTTATTTGCACTGCCTTGTGGTGAGGTCTTTTGTATTTTGCAATTATAAAATTTGTATTAGCCTTCCCTGAAGAATTTTGCAGAAAAAAGGTGGTAAAAAGTGCACACAAATAATTTATACACCAGTGAAGACTTAATTAAATTTTGTATATATAAATAGCTTCCAAATATTCATAACAATTTGTGCTGTGATACTATCTTATTTTTTATATATATTTGAGTTCTCATAGCAAGCCAAAAAGGTGATAATTCCCCCAAGATATTTCTGGTTATTGAAACCAGTTGATTTATACTACCTGCTAATCATAATCCAAGTATTATAATCAAAAATTGTTAGGTGTAACAACCCCACAGTGGACATATTTTTATTCTGTTTTAGCTTCAGTTTGAAAAACAAATGGCTATTAGGCAGCTTCAAAGACAATTAACCTAATGTAATGAAAGTTCAAAATTAAGCACTTGTCTTGTGCCAACAAGCTGATTACAGAACATGAACACTGGAATATAAGGGTGTATGGAAGATAAGAAGGGTTTTTTTGCCCAGAGGTAGTCCAAGCACTTGCCAAAATGTCAACGCACCAGATGTGAAGAATTTTGAGGTCAGAATGGAGTTTGAGAAATTGGTCCTGTAACTACCCAACAAAAGGCCCTTTCTGAGTCTCAGATAGTAAGCTTTTACAAACAGAAACAGAAAAGTAGTCATGGAGAGATACTTGAAATTTCAGGCTATCACTCCTTTAACTAGCAAATTGACACCAAACACACAAAGACACTTTGAGTTAGTATAAGATAGAGGAAAAAGATTCTCCAAACCTTAGCAGTGCAGTTTTAGCATAAAGTGTCACTGGTAACATTGTTGAGGCTTCAAGAAGATGAAAGAAGCAACACTATTAAGAAGGGCAGTGCTGAGGTCACTTTATATGGCTTTCCTGAAAATATCGACAAAGGTAACCTGACAAGACATGGAGAAAAACTAGCATTGTATAAATTTCAGGTGACTGTAGAATTTGGTAATTTAGAAGTTAAATAGAAGAATCAGGGTGAAATTTGGGAAGAAGGGCAGAAAAACATGCATTGGCTATATTGTATTTAAATTATTCAACTTCATCTTTAAAAACAGCAATAAAGCTTCTGAATATCAAGTGTTGTAGTTGTTGTTTTGTCTACTTTATCTGTTGGGCCCATTCATGGGTTATCTCACATTCTTCAGAATCTATCTAAAATCTATTTTTATCTGCATATGATTCATGTTATTTCTTCCTGTGATTAAAAATCCAGTTGATCTTTTTTCTCTGATTACTTACATGATAGGTTTTTGTTTTTGTCTCCCCTCAAAATTGAGGAAAATAATTACTTTATATTTTAATGCTTCATTAATGAAAAATATTTGTTACTACATGCTTTTAAATATTATTTTAAGTTCTAACATCACTCCAAATTTTAAGACACTAACAAGATGGAAAATCTACTCATTCCAATAAAATTGGAAGACTTTAGTATAGTTAACAACTTTGTAGTAGTTTATATATGTAGACAAAAGATATTGTTCATTTTTATGCCCCATCAAATTATAAAGCTTTATAAAAAGTCCACAACTCTGTTAAAATGGAAGTAGCAGCAAATTTCTGGAACTTTGCCCAGAAGAACTCATACTTTGAAGTTTTTTGGTCTTTTGTCTTGCTTTGTTTTTGTTTGTTTTTTAAAGTATATAAAGTTTGATAAACCAAGCATATTTGTGTCTGACATTTCTAGCTTTCCTGTCCTTGAATTCTAGTGTAGATAGTTCCCAAATACATTCAAATACATTTATTAGGATTCATCTTCACATAAACCTCATTTTTTAGTTCTGTTTTCTTTAAGAAAGAAAAATAAATGTTGCAACAGCTGTCAACCCCTACTGGTAATGTATTTTCAGAAAAGTCTCATCATACTGTCCAAGAAGAAATTATCTTCTAAATGCAATGTCACTTAAAAGTTTTCAAAGTACTTTTAATATTTTACCAGTATGTTCACTCCGTTCCTAATTATTTTTGGATCCTGCTGAGTAAATTTCTCAGCTTTTTAGTATGGTGATTTGCATTCCGTCTCACATCTGGGTTCTTTTTCTGCTTTTTCTTTTATATTATATAGATTGACATAGAACTCTCAATTTTCTCTTCTTAAGAAGACAAGCTAAAACCTTTCTTAAAAATGAAAATTTTCTGCCAACCCCTAAGTTGGCTCTAGGTAACTTATTTTTACATGCTTGAAAAATGTATCAATAGGTAATGTTTTGCTTCTATCATCAAAGAGAGTTGTTTCTTGAATTTGATTTTCCATCCCAGACCTCTGCTTTGGCAGAGCCCATGGTCATAGCCATATCTTCCACACCTATTCTGCAATAATGAATGCTATGAGTTTCCCATCCAAAGTTAATGTTGTACTTCTTCCATGCTGTAGTGATATTGAGAGTTGGAGCCTTCTGGGAGATAATTAAGTCACAAGGGCTCTGCCATTATAACAGGATTAAGTGCCCTTATAAAATGTATTAGGGAAGTGAATTTGGTCATCTTCTAATCCTTCTACCTTCTGCCACATGAAGGTAAAGGGACATGAAGGTAAACCAAATGTCTATGCCTTGATTTTGGATTTCCCAGGCCCTAGAAATGGGAGAAATAAAGTTTATTCTCTATAAGTTACCCAATATGTTGTGCTTTTTTATAACAGCACAAATGGACTAAGACAGAAAGTTATATCAAGAAATGGGGCGTAGTTTGAAATGAATGCTGGAAAAAGCCTGTATTTCTGCGAGTAGAGCATTAAGGATAATTTTGGTAAATGAAGGCTGAGAAGATTAAAAGTGTAGAAAGCTGAGTCTTCTTAGAAATTATTTAAGTAATTGTGAGTAGAATGTTGGTAGAAATATAAACATTAAAGGCTGTTCTGATAAGGTATTAGAGATAAGTGAGGAACAAGACATTGGAAACTGGAGAAATGGTTAATCTTTGTTACCAAGTGGTAAAGAACTTGATAGAATTGTGTTGATGTTCTAATGCTTTGTGGAGAGAGAATTTGTGAGGGATAAACTAGGACATTTGGCAGAATAAATATTTAAGTAGAATGTTCTGAGTGCTGCATTGTTACTTATAGTAAAATGTGAGATGACAGAACCAATATAAAGATAGAATTTAAACTATCTAAAAGGGAATTTAAACTAAACTAAAAGGGAAGCAGTATGTAAAGATTTGGAAAATTCCTAGACTAGCCATATAAAAAATTTAAAAATGTGTATTTAGGAAATAAAATAAAGGGTGTGGTCAGGCAACCATTTCATAAAGAGACTGCTATAAATAAAAGAAAGCCAGATGCTACTCATAGGACAGTGATCCTGCAGGCGTTTCAGAGACCTTTGAGGTTGTCCTGCCCATTACAGGCCTGGAGTGCCAGGAATTTCAGGGTAGAACGGTTTCAACAGAGGGTCCAAGGCACCCTTAAGACTCATTGGCTAGCTACAAGTCAAGTTTATGCTCCCTAAATTTCAATTGTATAATGTTAAAGCAGAACAAATGGAGTACAGCAATGAGGCTGTACCTCATCCCAGTCAAGTCTATGGGATTAACCTTGACTGTCACCCACATCATACAATAACAAGGTGGAGCCCTTTCCATGCCAAGTTTGTGTAGAATTTCCTGCCATCTATTCCACCCTACAGTTATGAGACGGCAACTCCTTCAAACAAGTCTGTAAGTACGACTCCTATTCCCTCCATCACCCTATAGTAATAAGGTTGTGTCTCTGTCCTCCTCAGCTGGCTCTGTAGAGACTGTGGGATGGAGTTTTGCCATGTGTTTAATAGAAGTGTAGCAGACCAGAGTAGCATTCTAAAGCCTTTTGAAAATTAAAACTGTATTTAACTTTAAATAAAAGTATGCCAGAAAATGCATTCTAAACCCAAATACAACGACTACTTGCTAAATTAGAAGACTTAAATAGAAACCAGGTTTTCATAACATGATATGTAAAATGTCTAGGATATAGTCAAAATTACTCATCACATCAAGAACCAAGGAAATCTCAGTTTGAATGAGAAGATATAATAACAAAATATCACAGAAGGCACATATGTTAGAATAGTTGGACAGGGATTATAAAGTAGCAATAATAATAAATTATCTAAGAAGCAATCATGAACACTCTTGAAACAAATGATGAAAATAGACTATCTCAGCAAAGAAATAGGAAGTATAAGAAAGAACAAATGGAAATTTTGTAACTGAAATATACAATAACCCAAATACAAATCTCACTAGGTGACTCAATAACAGAATAAAATTAATAGAAGAAAAATTGAGTGAACTTGAATTTATATTAATAGAAATTAACCAGTCTGAAAAAGAGAAAGAAAGAATAGCAAAAATGATCAACTAAACCTGAGGTCATGTAGGACTATGACAGAAGATCAGACACCCAAAGAAAGAAGAAAAAGATAATAGGCTGGAAAAATATTTAAAGAAGTAATGGCTAAAAGTTCACAAATGTGTTGAAAGACATAAACTTAGACATCTAGGAAGATTATCAAACTATAAACAGTGTAAATACAAAGGAATCCATGCCCAGAGACAGCGTAGTCAAATTTGTGAAAACTAATGACAAAAAAAAGCCTTAAAAGCATCCAGAGAGAAATTAAATTATCTATGTATAAGGTAACAAAAATTCAAATGACACTGAATTCTCCTGTGGATGTCAGAAAGAAGTGGTAAAATATTTTTAAGTGTTGAAAAAAAGTAACTGACAACCCATATTTTTATACCAAGTAAAAATATTCATTAGAAGTAAAGGTGAAATAAAGACATTCTTAGGTAGAAGAAAACTAAAATAATTTGACAACAGCATAGCTGCCTCAAAAAAAATTAACAGACAAAGAGGAAATAATAACAAAATGAACTTGGTATACCAGAAAAGACTAAAGAGTAAGGAATAGATAACTATCTAGATAAAGGCATGTGCTTTTGCTTTTCCTCTTAAATTTTTAAATTAAAATTTACGTGAAAGTAAAATTGACATACTTAATAACTTGGACTAATCTTAAGGGCATTATGCTGAGTAAAAAAGCCAATTGTGAAAGATTAAATATTATAAAATACTATTTGTATAATGTGCTCTAAGTAACAAATCTATGGTTGTGAACAGTTGGATAGTTGCCACAGGTTAGTTTTGAGATAAGCATATGACTATTAAGTTTCATTACAAGGGCATTTCTTTATGATTATGAAACAAGGTTGTAACATGATTGTGCTGATGGCTATATGGAATTATACATGTAAAAATTATAAAACTGTGCTAAAAATCATTTTCTAAAGTGCATGTAAATATTGGTAAAATCCAAGACAATTCAAATATTGTTATCTGAGTTTAATTGTACGTCAATGTCAACTTCCTGTTTTTGACAATGTGCTATTGTCATGTACTCTTTCAAGTTTTTGTGAGACAAACTATTCCAAAATAAAAACTTAAAAGTGAATCAAGATGTATTTTCTTATCTTATTTTCTGATAGATCTTGTCTAAAATTGGTACTATTTCTTACTCAAATGTTTAGTAAAGTTCACTGTGAAGTTATATGAATTTTGAATAGTTTGTGGGGCAATGTGTTTTTTTGGATTTTAATCTCTGTATTAGATAGATGATCCTATGAATTTTCTAATTTTTAGATCATTTTAGTAATTTGTCCATTTCATGTATGTTGTTTAATTATTTAAAGTATAAAGTATACAAGAAAAATTAAAAATTTGTTCCTGGGGGCAGAGGAAGATGGCAATGAGAAACACCGCCAGACAGAATGTCTTTGCAGAAAAGGCAGATTCTAGGAAAAATTAGAAGAAAAAAGCAAGCAGACGAGCATATATCAGAGGAGGGTCAGAAGGAGGGGTACCTGAGACCACGGGAGACTCCAAGGGAGGAGGTAGTGGAGGAGAACTGGAAGCAGAGACCTCCCAAGTAGCCTGAAGACCAGTGGCAATGGTAGGTGGAACAGTTAACTTTCCCCTCCCTTGTATCTCAGATTGCTGGTGGGCTCCCAAGCAGTTGGAGAGACCTGCGGACACCAGCCCAGAGACGGCCACCACCAGTGAGCAGTAAGACTGCAGTGGACAGGGCACCAGGCTCCCAACTCCCTTGGGGCACCTCCGTATGCACAGACCCCAGCCTCGCGGCAGGTGCCATATTACCTCATTCTCCCCTCCCCCATCCTATCAGTGGCTGCAAAGAGAGACAATATAGCCGCCAGCTGGAGGCACCTCCAGGGAAGTGGACCTTTCCTTTTGGGGCCCTACAGCTGACTGAGGGGAACTCAGATGGTGAGCTCCCTACCTGCCAGCCCTCCCAAGTGCTGCTGGCCCAGAGATCCCAGGAGAATGGGGCAGACTCTGAGGCTGAGAGACATCAACCCAGCTTGGGCTCCCCGTAGGTGAATTAGGACTGGCACTCCTCTCCCTGGCGGGGTTAGGGATTGAACTCTGGGGCCCAGAGGTCAGACCTGCAGACCAGATCCCATGCACCCAGATCTCCCATTGCCCAGGGCACAGAAGGGATATACATGCATAGCCTCCTGAGATGTGCGTGCCTTCAGGGGCAGATCAGCGTCCTTGAGGGCAATCCTCCTCCCAAAGGGGGCCATGTGCCCAGCCCAGGCAGTAACCCTGCGCAGGGAACCTCCTGACTGGCATACACAGCCAGGGGAGCGCCAGTGGCGTGAGGTCCGGCCTGCTGGCAGAGACCCAGGAGTAGCTACAGAGTTGGTGAGGGTGGAAAGAAGCAAGGCCCACTCCAGACTGTGGGTCTCAGAGGGCCCTACCCCCACACACAGACTTTCTGACTGAGTGGGGCCATTCCAGCCCCTTCCTGACAGCTTTTCCTGGAAGCAGAGAACAGAATTTTGATCTCTGCTAACAGCATTGGTGGTGCCTGACGGCAGGCTTACACAACCCAGCTTGACCCAGACTCACTCCCAGACCAGCCATCATTGAGGGGGGGAAAATGACACATCTAGAAGTCCCAGGGCCCCACTGACCACTTGAGGCACTAAAGTGCCTCTTCAGAGGAGCAAGAACTGGATACAAGACCCAAAAGCAACAGTGTAGCCTGTTCCTCTGAGCAAGCACCACCTACTGACAGGGAGGACATTCTGCACACCCTTTTCACGGCACCTACTGACTCATCGTACAGAGTGTGGTTGAATCTCACCCACAAATACCACCTACCAGCGCAGAGACTAAATAGGGCTTGTCAATACCCAAACAAAAATCTAAAGGCAAGAAGCAACAACTGAGGCAGATGGGAAGAAATCAGCAAAGGAACTCCAGAAATATGAAGAACCAAATGGAAACCACACCCCCAAAGAGGAGCACCAGCCCCTTAGAAATGGACACCAACCAAAATCAGGCAACCAAAATGACAGAAGAGGAATTTCGAATGTGGATCATAAGAAAATTCAAGGACCTGCAAGAACAACTGGATAACCACCACAAAGAAAACACAAAAAGACTCCAGGACCTGGAACACAAATTCACTAAAGAAATTGAAACAATGAAGAAAAGTTTAACTGAACTCCTGGAAATGAAGAATCAATTCAGGGAACTACAAAACACAGTGGAAAGCCTCAAGAACAGGGTAGATCAAATAGAAGAAAGAATCTCAGAGATTGAAGATAATATCTTCCAATTAAATAAATCAGTCACAGAGATAGAGGAGAGAAACAAGAGAAAAGAGCAAAGCCTACAAGAGGTGTGGGATTATGTGAAGAAACCTAATGTAAGGGTCACAGGGTTACCAGAAGGGGAAGAAGAAAACACTCAAGGGTTGGACAAGCTATTTGAAAATATAATAGAGGAAAATTTCACAGGCCTTGCTAAAAATCTCCAGATACAAGAAGCTCAAAGGACCCCTGGTGAATTCAATGCAAACAGGAAGATGTCATGACATGTAGTCATCAGACTGACCAAAATATGAACTAAACAGGCCCTTCTAAGAGCTGTAAGACAAAAGAAGCAAGTAACATACAAAGGAAAGCCAATCCAAATGATGCCAGACTTCTCTACTGAGACTTTACAAGCAAGGAGAGTCTGGGGCCCCATTCTCACTCTTCTGAAACAGAACAATGCCCAGCCTAGAATCTTATCCCCTGCAAAACTAAGTTTTGTGTATGAAGGAGAAATCAAGACATTCTTAGATAAGCCAAGACTGAGGGAATTCATCAAGACAAGACCAGTCATTCAAGAAGTACTCAAAGCAGTGTTACCATGGATCAGCACAATAAACACGAAAGTAAATCTACTCAAAGCTACAGATCAAAGCCCAGACACCACAATGGGTCAAGAGAGAAAACAAAGCAACAAAGTTCAACCCAACACAATGAACAGAAATCTGCCCCATCTATCAGTTATCTCAATAAATGTGAATGGCTTGAACTCCCCACTCAAGAGACATAGGCTGGCTGAATGGATAGAAAAACACAAGCCAAGTATCTGCTGCCTTTGGAAAACACATCTAACCTGCAAGGATGCAGCTAGACTAAAGATGAAGGAGTGGAGAACAATATTTCAAGCAAATGGAAGCCAAAGGAAAGCTGGCGTGGTGGTGCTCATTACAGATAACTTAATTTTTAAATCAACAAAAGTAATAAAAGACAAAGAAGGGCGCTATATAATGGTGAAGGGTATAGTTCAACAAGAAGACTTAACAATGCTAAATATATATGCATCCAACCTAGGTGCACCAAGATTCATAAAGGAAACTCAACTTGATCTAAACAAATGGATAAACAACAACACCATAATAGTCAGAGACTTTAACACCACACTGACTGCACAGGACAGATCCTCCAAACAGAAAATCTACAAAGAAATAATGAAATTAAAGAGAACTCTAGAACAAATGGGCCTGACTGAAATTTACAGGACATTCTACCCCCAAACCACTGAATATACATTCTTCTCATCAGCTCATAGATCATTCTCTAAGATTGACCATATCCTAGGACACAAAGCACAACTCAAACAATTTAAAAAATAGAAATTATACCATGCATCTTTTCAGACCACAATGGAATAAATGTAGAAATCAATCCTAACAGGAGTTCTCATTTCTACACAAAGTCATGGAAACTAAACAACCTTCTGCTCAATGATCACTTCATAAACGAGGAAATCAAGATGGAAATCAAAATATTCTTTGAACTAAATGACAAAAGTGACACAAGTTTCCAAAACATGTGGGACACAGCTAAACCAGTCTTGAGAGGAAAGTTTATTTCCATAAATGCCTATATCCAAAAGTCGAAAGATTACAAATAGACAACCTAATGAATCATCTCAAAGAGCTGGAAAAAGAAGAGAAGACCAACCCCAAACCCAGCAGAAGAAGTGAAATCATGAAGGTCAAATAAGAACTAAATGAAATTGACAACAAGGAAACTAAATGGAAGATTAATAATACAAAAAATTGGTTCTTTGAAAAAATAAACAAAATTGACACACCACTGGCTAGAGTAATGAAAAGTAGAAAAGAAAAATCTCTAATAAGCGCCATCAGGGAAATAAAGGAGAAATTACAACTGATGCCATGAAGATACAATATATAATTTATGAATACTACAAAAACCTCTATGCGCACAAACTGGAAAATGTGGAGGAAATGGACAATTTCTTAGAAACACACAGCCTCCCTAGGCTCAACCAGGAAGAAATAGAATTCCTGAATAGACAAATATCAAGTAATGAAATCGAAACAGCAATAAAAAACTTTCCAAAAAAGAAAAGTCCTGGACCAGATGGTTTCACACCCAAATTTTACCACACCTACAAAGAAGGACTGGTCCCTATCCTTCAGAAATTATTCTACAACATCGAGAAGGATGGAAATCTCCCCAACACATTTTATGAAGCGAACATAACCCTGATATCAAAACCAGGAAAGGATGCAACAAAAAAAGAAAACTACAGACCAATATCCTTTATGAATATAGATGCAAAAATTCTCAACAAAATCCTAGCCAATCGAATCCAGGTGCTTGTCAAGAAAATAATTCATCATCACAACCAAGTGGGCTTCATCCCAAGGATGCAGGGATGATTCAACATATGCAAATCTATACATGTAATTCACCACATAAATAGAAGCAAAAACAAAAACCATATGATCCTCTCAATAGACGCAGAGAAAGCATTTGACAAAATTCAACACCCTTTTATGAAAGAACGCTCAACAAAATAGGCATAGACAGGGCTTGCCTATAAATGATACAAGCCATATATGACAAACCCACAGCCAATATCATGCTGAATAGGGAAAAATTGAAAGCATTCCCACTTAGAACTGGAACAAGACAAGGTTGCCCACTATCTCCACTTTTGTTCAACATAGTGCTGGAAGTCCTCACTACAGTGATCAGACAAGAGAGCAGAATTCAGGGTGTCCAAATGGGAACAGAAGAGATGAAACTCTCACTCTTCACTGATAAGATGATATTATACCTAGAAACCCCCAAGGATTCAACCAAGAGACTGCTTAAATTGATAAATGAATTTGGTAAAGTCTCAGGATACAAAATCAATACATAGAAATCAGAGGCATTCATATACGCCAACAACAGTAAAAGTGAGAACCAAATCAAAGACTTAATTCCCTTCACAATAGCAACAAAGAAAATAAAGTACCTTGGAATATATTTAATAAGGAGGTAAAAGACCTCTACAGAGAGAACAATGAAACACTGAAGAAGGAAATAGCAGAGGCTGTAAACATGGAAAAATATACCATGCTCATGGGTCGGCAGAATCAACATTGTTAAAATGTCTACACTACCCAAAGTGACCTACAGAGTCAATGCAATCCCTATCAAATTACCATCATAATTTTTCACAGATATAGAAAAAATAATTTTACACTTCGTATGGAACCAGAGAAGACCCCATATAGCAAAATCAATCCTAGGCAATAAAAACAAAATAGGAGGTATCAATCTACCAGATTTCAAACTATACTACAAGGTTATAGTAATTAAAACAAGGTTTGTATTGGCAAACTATATGTGATATATAAATTTGCTTTATTTTAGTCTTAAAATTATAAATGCATTTTCCTCAGAACTCTGAGAGTATCTTCTGGTAACTTCTAGAATCCACTCTTGCTGAAAAGAAGTGTACTGTAAATCATATTTTATTTGGTTTTGTTGGTAACTTATATATTTATTTTTAAATTACCTCCTTGATTTGGAACTGTATCCAATATTTTAAAATCATTTTTTTCTATTTATTACTCTTCTCTTTTCCCTTTTTTCTGCTTATTTTCATAACATGTCTTGTAACATTTAAGTTTATTTTTATTTAAATTTGAAAGGATCTGTGGATTCCTGAAAGTACAGTCAGTCATCTGTATTCACAGATTTCGTATTCTCAAATTCAACTAACCCTGAATTTTTCAAAATGTATTTTAAAAATAAAAAAAGTAACAACACAACAATGGAAAATATAAATAAAAACAATATAATACCTATTTACATAGCATTTACATTGTATTAGATATCATAAGTAATCTAGAGATGATTTAAAGTATACGGGAGGATGTGTATAGGTTATATGCAAATACTACACCATTTTATGTAAGCCATTTAAACATGTGTGGATTTTGGTGTATGTGGGATTCCTGGAACCACTTCTCCAGGGGTACTGAGGGATGATTGTACTGGTTTTCACTTCCATTCCTCTGCTAATTCTCTGCTCTTAATACAGCTCCTTTCCAGCTTGCACATGTGCCTATGGTATGTTTCATAATAGATCATGTAAGAATGTAAAATGGGTCACAAACAAATATGTAAAAATGAGGAGAATACAGCTTGAGTATCAACCTTCTAGCAGAAATATGCCAATCGAAGGTGGATCTCTTAATAGTTTTATAAAGCCATTTTCCAATTTACACCTAGGGTAACTCAAACTTTATAACAGTCCTTGAATCAATTACATTAATTTCTACAACTCTTATTCCCCAGTTGCAACATGGATCCTTCTGTACATGTTCTGAAATGAGGTCTTGTTGACATTAGTTTGTTGATCATGTGATCTCATATTTCCTCTGTTTTCCAAAAATTCATCAACTTGGGCATCTGATATCATTCATATCCCATTCATTTTAAAATGTGTTCTTCTTTGTATATAATCAACATGTTACTAATGTTTTCAAACAGCAGGGAGGTAAATCTATTTGATCACTCCATCATCTTAAACTGGACATCTGTTCTTATTTATTTTATTTTATCATTATTATTTTTTTGAGACAAAGTCATGCTCTATTGCCCAGGCTAGAGTGTTACAGCATGTGCCTAGCTCACAGTAACTTCAAACTCCTGTTTCAGCCTCCAAGTAGCTGAGACTACAGGTGCACACCACCACATCCAGCTATATTTAGTAAAGATGGGGTCTTGCTGTTGCTCAAGCTGGTCTTGAACTCCTGACCTCAGGCCTTGTACTCCCAGAATGTTAGGATTACAGGGGTGAGCCCCCATGCCAGCCTATCCTCCTTATTTTAAAGCTAATATTTTGGAAAGACTCAATAGTATCTCCTGTTAGTTTAAGCAATATGTGGGAACACTTCCAACTTCTGGTTATGTGACAAACTTTATTCCATATTTTTCACTATTTTTATCCAAATTTACACACAAACATGTGTTTGATCTTGTGTATAGGTGTTTGGTCTTGTGTATAGATATTTTCATTGGAGTTTGGGAATGTGGAAGATGTTTATTATTATGTTGCTCTATTACTTATTAGCACTTTTGAAGTTTTCCTTATTTACCACCTAAAGTGCTCACCAGATCATTCATTTCTAACACAAGAAGAAAGCTACAAGTAGTTTAAGTTTTAAAAACCCCTATAAAAAGTAAAAATAATAAAAATTAGCCAGGCGATGTGCTGTCCACTCTAGTCTCAGCTACTCAGGGGGCTGAAGTAGGAGGATGGCTCGAGTCTAAGAGTCTGAGGTTGCAGTGAGCTATGCTGGTGCCACTGCATTGTAGCTCAAGTGACAGAGTGATGACATGCCTTAAAAAAATTAAAAATAAAATATGTAAATAAAAAATAACCAAATATACCATGTTATTTAGAAAATACTTTCTAAATCAAAATTTTTGCCATGACAGCAGGATAAAGTCCTAAAGCTTTATGAAAATGATATAAGAATTTTAACTTTTAGTTACCATTAACTTAAGGTAGCTCTAAATTCTTCAGTAAAATTTGGACAGTCATGATATTGTTGTTTTTTTTAAAGGAATTTCTCTTTTATTTTTAAGACACACAGTCTCACTATGTTGTCCAGGCTAAAGCCTAGTGGCCATTTCCAGATCAGTCATAGCACACTATAGCCCCAAACTCCTGAGTTCAGGTGATCCTCCTGCTTCATTCTCCCAAGTAGCTGGACCTATAGACACATGTCACTCGACCTGGTTTGTAATGTTATAATTTTGGACACTAGTTCCAATTGTAGAAAAAATGCATGCAAATATAGTAAAGGGTGTAAGATTTTCATTTCTTGTCATCAAAGCTAATGGTAAGTGGTTTGTGCTTCAAAAAATCTTACCTTTTGTTAAAAGCAATACTAGTCAGTGGAACAAATACGAAAATTGCACTAAAAGAATAGTAAGAACTAAAAAAAAATCTGTATAAATTTTGTTTAGTCATATAATGTCTGTGAAGCAAAAATATTTTTGTATATTCTGTGGTATGTTAAACTTTGCCTTTTTTATAACCATAAATTTGGCTGTTATTTCTTCTAAATTAAATGGAAGCTGAATTTATAAGCATGGTTAGCAATGAAATTTGTATCTGTTTTATAATGGTTGATATATATTAGTTTGATATAAATTAAAAATGAATTATTTGAATTAAATTCAATCTTCTTTAAAAACTGGTCTTAAAAATATTTCTACAGTGCCAGCTTGCAAATACAGAATGGTAGCATTTCAGCATGTTTAACTATTCTATGAAACAAATGTCTAATAAGTTACTTTTTGGTATATTACTATTGAAATGAAACATGAATTCATTTACATGTTAAAGATATGTGTTTTGCTTGTTAATGTAGTTTTATAAGTTGAACTTTTAAAAATAGTTATATTGCATCCTTCTATACAGAGAGTTTTGTCAAATGCTTGTCTTTTAAATTTTAAACTGTGCTTATTTTGTTGTTTTAAGTCTCACTTTAATTGGTTTGCTAAAATATGATTAATTTATTTTTATTTCTACTTAGAATATTTCAATTTATAGATAATATTTCTACTCTCTATTTGCTATTGGGTGAATTCTCTTAGTTCATAACATAATAACAATATAGACCCCTCTCTTTCAAAATTGTGCTCACTTAGGCACTTAGATGCATTAATTTTACTTTGGCAACTTTTGTAAACTAAAGGCAACAATGTCTCAGGCATATGTCTCTAAAGTTTTCCTTTAATATCAATATTTTTTTTCTTGGCTCTCCTACATTTCTAAACTTCTCTCAAAGCTAAGTCTCTGTCTAAGCTATTTACATAATGCTCTGATGGAGTGCTATTAACTAATAGAAACAGGACAAAAGAGAGAAATTTATGCCACTATATGGTTTATATGGCTTATCAATTTCATGGACATGACCAGAAAATTTGGGAAAACCAACATTTCAGTTCCTCATATGTTTGTAGACACAAATATTTGGCTTTACAATGTCATTTACAATAGATAAAAGTAATGATGACAACTCACAATCTGTTTTATTCTTATTCTAGATTTCACTACATTCCTACTGTTACTCCCCTCAGGGAACTTTTCAGGGCTCTGCCTATTCCCTTTGTAATTATTTTATTTTATTTTAATATGAGTAGGGCTTGTTATTTTACACAGTCTCATTTACTACCTATCCAGACCTTCCTTGGCCCTATTACCAACTGGTTTTCTTTTTCATATGTGCAAAGTGATCAAAACTACAAAATTATAAATTCAATTCCTATGAATTCTTATACACTCCAAATTGATTAAACCCCCCTATTTGTTTCTTTTTGTCTATAAACCTAGTATGTATTTTTTTAATTGCAAGCTTTTTTTTGCTAATATTAATTTTCTTCCTACTTGAATACAATTTGTGACTAATTGAAGTACCAAACAAAGAATGAAGCATACATGCAAAGATAAAGATCTACTTTGTGCTGTGTTAGAATTTCTGTACTATTATCTTGAATTATTTCTTCTTGTTCTGTCATCTTATCTACACAAGCAAATTCTTCCAGTGCCAGTGTGGGCTTTTGAACTGCT
The DNA here is from genome assembly GCA_008750895.1 of Mirza zaza. Taxonomy (NCBI): domain Eukaryota; kingdom Metazoa; phylum Chordata; class Mammalia; order Primates; family Cheirogaleidae; genus Mirza; species Mirza zaza. Next base: position 36,202 of record VSMD01117471.1, on the reverse strand, counting down.
GCTTCTTATCCAGGAAATACAGTAAGGTCTTAAGATGGTATTTTAAACAGCTGCTCTATCTCTTCACCTTGACTGAAACTGAGCTCTTCTCCAAGAAAGTCTTTTTCCTTGAAGTCCTCCCAAGTGTTGTTATCTTATTTCCTCTCTCATGTAGGTCAGAATTGCAAAGGGGGTTTGCTGTCCTACTTCCTAACTATTGCTGCATCATGACATCATTCATTAAATTAAGGAAAACTCTTTTTAATCCATGTCACCCTCTCTACCTCCACAAATATTTCTGACATTCTTTTTCATTTATTAAATATTTATAGACATTTTTTTTGGTGTATGTGTGTGTCTTTACTGCAGACTCTTGTGATAACTTTTTTACTGTGGTAAGAACAATTAACCTGAGATTGCCTGTTTAACAAAATTTTAAGCGTACGTTGTAACAATATTGCTAATATAGGCACAATGTTATACAACAGATAAACAGAACTTATTCATCATCTAACTGAAAGTTTCTACCTCTCGAAGAGCAACTTCCCATTTCCCCTTCCCACTAGTTCCTGACTCTCATGCTTGTCCTGTGTTTCTATGAATTTGACTACTTTAAATTCCTCATACAAGTGGAATCATGCAATAAGTATTTCTGTGACTGACTTATTTCACTTAGTATAATGACCTCCTGTTTCATCTATATTATCAAATACATCAGGATTTCCTTTTTTGTTAATGCTGAATAATATTCTGTTGCACGTATATACCATATCTTCTTTATCTCTTCATCTATTGATGAACATTTAGTTTTCCACCATATCCTGGCTATTGTGAATATTGTACTAAGAACATGAGAGTGCAGATATCTCTTTGATATCCAAAATATATTTTGGATAGTAACTTCTTACATTGTATTCTGTGTAGATGTTTTTTGGCTTGATGACATCCTGGTTATCCATAATTTTCTGTCTATATGGATGGCCAGGGTGACACTACTAAAAATAAATAAAGTCCTAAAAATCTGGTCAACTCCAATCATCCATCTGTCTCATGTTACATTTTGGAAAGTTGCATCACCCAAACTTACATAACCCTTATCATTTAAGCTATGACTCTTCTAAGAATAAAAACTGGCATTCATAATAGCCATGCCAGTAAAACACAGTCATAAATGATTATTGACCTGGACATCATGAGATATATAGCCACCCTCTCATTCAGTGATCTATCTGGAAATATTATTGATGTAACATCCTCTCTATCTATATCCAATCTCTTCTCCTCATTAACCATATGCCATCCAAATAATATTTCAAGTGAATATGTTATTTGAATTATAAAGTAAAATAAGTAACACAATTTTGTGGTCATATAAAAACCTATTTGAAATGTGTGTGTGTGTGTGTGTGTGTGAGAGAGAGAGAGAGAGAGAGAGTGTGTGTGTGTTTGTATAAAATAATTGGGTGTTGCCAGCATAGATACCTCTTTGTGAACCTGGAGCTTCTTGCTATTTTCTTGTGTAAACAATTGTATTTGCTTTATTCCCTAGATGTCAGTTTTAAACAAGTTTAGAGTGGTCATCATAAAAGCAAACTTCAATTTTCCTATGTTGAACTATGATAATCAACAGGTAGTAGATAAAGGCTTTCATTCCAAGTATTCTTGGTCGATAAAAGCAAATTAATTGTTCTTATGAACCTGCTGGTTGAGGCTGATGATATCTCTATGCCTGAAAAATCCCCCTCAGGACCATTTGCTACAGCTCTCAAATACCTACTAAGCAAACATGTTATGTGTCTGAATGATTAATTGGACCCCAAAGTGAAGAAAGCGTATGCTGACTTAGCTGCTTGTTGTCATCCTGCTGGAAAATTTCTGTTTTCATGTAGAGAAATAAGAGAAGGATAAAGATGCTTCCAGAAACAAGAATAAATTGATACCATTAAAATAGAACTATTCCCAGTCCCACTTTTCAAACCAAGGGTTTTTATGTAAAAAAATGTTTATTGAACTTCTCACCCAGTCACAGTTTAATGATAGGAATGAACATGATGCAGAAGATAGGTTGTTTCTTGATGAAGGAGGCAAATTTATTTGCTAAGTCTTTAGAGATCCCAGAGCAGTCCTTCCTAATCATCTTGAGTGTAGCTAAATCTAGACAGGGACAAGCTGATCGTTAATATAATGATAAAGTCAATGGCATGGCTTTAGGGGAAGAATGGGTTTTCCTTCCTTAAGATGTTCAATATCATAGAGATTTGAGCATTCATGTTCAGATGAATAAGAAGCTAATGTTCAGAAACAAGAAGATAATGAAGATAAGTCTGTTGACTTTGTCACTGCTTACAAGTTTGATGAGAATGCCCCAACCACCAAACCCTGTGGTCTTTGGTATAACTGTTGACTAGATGGGCTTAGATGGAGGTCCTGAAAGCAGCAGGAAATATTCTGATACTGTGGCTTGGAAAAAGCATACCGTATGGAATGGACCTGTAGGGGTATTTGAATTAACAGTCATTGGAAGAGAACCAGAGAACTCATGAATAAGGGGAAAAGGGGGAGAAGCCACTTCTGGGTCCTGCGTCACTATCACAGGTGCTAGAGACACTGCCATTTGCTATGGTAAATAGAACAAAAAAAAAAATTAGTTGTACGATTGTTAAGGATGGTGTCAGTCTAGATTTTGGAAAGCAAATTGTTCCTTTCTTGTGTCCTGGTTCCTGTGCATCAACCCAAATTCAAATCAATACTTTCTTACACCTCTACTTTAATTTATATCTTCTCCACATCAAGGCTCAGCCAGTGGCCATGAGGTGGAGTATTAGGAATTTTTATTCATATCTAATGGGTGCAGTGTGCACTATCTGGGGGATGGACATGCTTCTCAACACCTAGGTTTTGGTGCACTTTGGATTTGTGTTTGCTTAGATTTTTCTTTTTTTTTTTATTTCAGCATAAAATTGTGTGGGTACAAATGTTTAGTTTACATATATTGCCTTTGCCCCACCCGAGTCAGAGCTTCAAGTGTGTCCATCCCCCAGACGGTGCACACTGCACTCATTAGGTGTGAATATACCCATCACTTTCTCCCCATTCCCACCTGCCTGACACCTGATGAATGTTACTACTATATGTCCACTTAGGTGTTGATCAGTTAAGTCAGTTAATGCTAATTTGATGGTGAGTACATATAGTGCTTGTTTTTCCATTCTTGTAATGGTTCACTTAGTAGAAGGATAGTTCACTTATCCTCTATTCAGGATAATATAAGAGATGCTACATCACCATTGTATTTTGTGACTCAGTAGAATTCCATGGTATATATATATCACATTTTATTAATCCACTCATGTATTGATGGACACTTGGGTGGTTTCCACATCTTTGCAATTGTGATTGTGCTGCCATAAACATTCAAGTGCAGATGTCTTTTTGATAGAATGTCTTTTTATCCTTTGGGTAGATGTGCAGTAATGGCATTGCTGGATCAAATGGTAGTTCTACTTGTAGCTTTTTGAGATATCTCTATATTACTTTTGACAGAGGTATGAGTATGAGAGGTCCTATCTCTCCACAACCACATCAACATTTATTGTTTGGGGACTTTTTGAGAAAAGCAATTCTCACAGGAGAAAAGTGATATCTCATTTCTAGACCCACTAGAATTTCTTTTTGTGAATAAACTATGTGCTTTCTTTGGTGTATATATTTGTGTTTTATTAGATTAAAAATAAATGAGTCATAGAGCTGTAATCTGTTTTTGAATTAGCTTATTCCAGTCAGCTTTGTTAGTATTTAATCACATAGTGTGGTGTTATAATATATATATATATATATTATATTTTATATATATATATATATTTTGTTCATTATTTCTGGCTCATAACTCCCATAGTCCTTTTTATAATGTTGTAATACTCTAGGCCTCATAAGCAGGCCTCAGGTGATAGAATTTCTCTCTCTGACCTTTTTCTGTCCTCCTTTCACCTGCCCAAGGCAGGACTCTAATTTGATTGTGGGTCAAAGACCCGCATTCCACAGAGGGTCCTGCCTCATACCCTGGAGGAAGGAATGCTACACAGAGATGCCACAATGAATCTGAACAGACAGGCCTTCTGGGTTTAGATCTTGGGCTTTTGGTCCAAACATATTTCAACATGGTTGTCAATCATGCCTATGTAATGAAGCCTCCATAAAAACCCCAGGCGGCTATAGGTTCAGAGAGCTTTTAGATAGCTGAACACGTGGGGGTTCCTGGAAGGTGGCACACTGAGGGAAGGCATGGAAGCACTGCATCCTTTCCTCCGTACCTCATTCTATGCATCATTTCACCTGTATCCTTTGTAATATTTATTATAATAAATTGATAAATGTAAGTAAGTGATTTCCTGAGTTCTGTGAGCCACTCTGGCAAAATAATCAAACCCAAAGAGGGAAGGGGTCATGGGAACCCCAATTTGATGATGGGCAGTCAGTAGCTCTGGAGGCCTGGACCTGTGACTGGTGTGTATGTAGAGGAGGCAATTTGGAAAACGGAGCCCTCACCTTGTGGGATCTGACACTATCTTCAATTAGATAGTGTCAGAATTGGATTCCAACCTTTTTGACACCAGAGACCAATTTCACGGAAGACTATTTTTCCACAGAAAAAAATTTTTCCACCGGATGAGGGGGAATGAGTTTGGGATGATTCAAAGTGCATTGCATTTATCGTGCAGTCAAACCTCTCTGCTAATGATAATTTGTATTTGCAGCTGCTCCTCAGCGCTAACATCACCACCTCAGCTCTATCTCAGATCATCAGGCATTGGATTCTCATTAGCAGCACACAACCTAGATCCCTCACACGTGCAGCTTACAGTAGGGTTCTCACTCCTATGAGAATCTAATGCCTCCACTGATGTGACAGAAGGCAGAGCTTATACAATGATGCCAGTGATGGGGAGCGGCTGTAAATATAGATGAAGCTTCACTCACTACCTGCCACTAACCTCCTGCTGTGAGGCCCGGTTCCTAGCAGGCAATAGCTTGGGGGTGGTGACATTGATGATCACAGCATTAGTGGACACCCAGCTGGTGTCTCTGTTTCTTGGTGTGTAGGAAAAAAACCCTCACATTAGATCACAGAAGTTTTCTTCTGTGTTGTTGACTGTTGGTTGTTATGGCATTTAGAGGAAAGCACAGTTTGAGGACTGTTTTCCCAAAGCACATAGCATGAAAACAAGATAACTTTAGTTGTGGGTTAGGAGTGTAATAAAGTGGACAATCTATTAAATAATAATAACAATATATGTTTAATAATATTTTAAAGGAACTTGCACTCCTAACGTGATTTGTTTACAAAGGGGATGAAAATAATTGGCACTTAAAAGACTCAGAACTAGAAACAGCATATTTAATTGGAGAATGTCTTTCTCCATTTCTTAATGACCCTGAGTAGTTGTGACTAGAATTTTCTGAGGTAAATATATGTCAATTCACTATCATTTTCCTCTATTAGTAATCATTTTTATTATTTCTGTCATATTGCTTTCAGAATTTAATATGCAGTCATGATACTTTTGTTATTACTGGTAACTTCCTTTTATTCATTACGAAAAGAAACCTGTTGTTTCAAATTAGACCACCAATGGGGACATTATTTGCATAGGCACAGTGTAGGAGTGATTAGATTAATCAAAACTCTGTGATTAGGAGAACACTTCCCTGTGTCAGTCTCTGATAATTACTCAAAAACCATCATATTGCATGATATATTAATTGAAAATATGATAGCCCGTGCTTTCTCAGCTGCTGCATTTCAAATGAATATATGACTAAGTTTGCTGTTTTAGAGTTTATAAAAATATTCTAGATCATTCCTATAACCAATTTGTGATTAAGTTAAGTGTCTGCTATAAGTCTCAATTATCTATTTTTATCATCAAGGTACTACTAGAATTCCTCAGTAGAAGGACTAAAAAATGCTACTTATTTGTTTTGTTTTTAATAGAAAATAAGGAAAACAAATTCCCTGGAAGTCTCTTATCTACATTAATATGACAGCAATTTTTTTTTGGTAGTAGGACATAATTATCTCTGCTTTGGAGCTTAGAGGAAATTATTTTACACTACAAAAATTATTATTATTTAGTTAAATATTTTCCTATTTTTAAAGCTCTGATGATGTGTAGAACTAGTGACAATATATATAGATACTTTTAAAAGTGTTTTGAATATGCCAATACTCCTACACATCTATTTTCCCCAAAGTTTCTCACTTCAGTGAGAAAGTAGAAGCTGTCAACCAAAATCTTGTTCATAATGACACTTCAAGTCATGAATCTTAATTTTTGCCATGATAATACATATTTTTTCTATTTTAACAAATGATGAAATATTTAACTACTATGGTCTTCTTGTTCTGATGTAATTCATGAAGTTGTTTTCTGTTTAAATTATATACCCTTTGCAAGAACTTCACTCTAGTATTTATACCACTTAGTATCTTGCATTACTAATAGCCAGTTTTCACTGAAACATTTCCATGAGCATATGAACATGCTCCAGTTCTTCCCAAATGAAACGGCAAACAAACACAAATGCACCTGACACCAGCTGCCACTCCATTGCTGTCTTCCTTTTCATGGGGGGAAAAATGCTATTTCCACATTATCATTTGTCTCAGATTCTCTCCTGAGGCCCTTTTACCCCCATAACTATATAAAAACTGCTTTTGCATGACCTCTACATTGCCAAATGCAACAGTCCCTTTTCAGTGCTCTTCTTCCATAACCTCTTATTGGCATTTGGGCTCTTGATTTTAAAACTCTCTCTATGATTGGCCTCTGTGATAACTCCTGTTTGAAATAGCTGATTTAATCATTAAATTTTTTAACTTCCTCAGGGTCCCATAATATAGCATATTATTAAGCCAAAGATCATACCTGGAGGGTTGAATAGTCATAGTCTTAGATTCTCACCAATGTGATAAATTACAATACAAGTAGCAGACACAGCCAGCCCTCTTTTCTTACTACACATTTTCTGATGGCTACATTTACAGTCATGTCCATTCCTCACAGTAGGTAGAGAGTAGATCAAATTGAGACTCTACTGGGTTCAGAGAGGTTTAATTACATTTTATTCTGGGGACTGATACACACAGGTGATGTTTTAACAGACATTTATAAATTACCAGCAGAATCCATCCATATTCACAGAATTCTATGAACCAGTCATAAAAAATAAACTGAAATAAACAGTAATATCATTGTATATAATGTGTAATATAAAATAAATTTTACATATACTTATTAAAATTAAATGTTTCTCAAAAACTCCTATCTCTTCCCAAGTACATTAAAATATATAAATTGATTAGAATTATACAAAATATAACAGTTTTGAAGAAAATCAGTGGAATAAAGTATTTAAATCATTAATTAGGTCCAGAAATATAAATAGTGGAAAGATAAATCTGAACTTTCCAACAAATAATTTGCTTAGCAGTATATCCTTAGAAATAAGTTCACAGAGATGGAAATGATGGAGAAAAATAATGAGTGTATAAGCATCCCAGTTTTCTTACCTTTCAGGTACGAATTCCCTAATACAAATACTACACAGTTTCCTTTAGGTTTCCAGTTATATAGTTAAAACCTGCTCCTCGATGCAATCTGCAGTGCCACCCTTCCACTGGCTGCTTACTGTAACATTTATTCAACACTGTTTCCAGAAAAAAACTACCTGAATGAATTACTTGCACCCAAGTTCTGCCTCTAGTTAGAATGTAGATAGCCACAAAAGGATATTGCTTTCACTTAAAATAAATACATAAATAAATAATAACCAAACAACAAGAATAAAATAAAACAGTAAAATCAATGGAGTCTTTTTTCAAGTACATCAGGGAACTGTGGCTCCAAGGTTACCAGGTGAACCAAAGTGATAGGCCTTTCTAAGGAGAGAAAAGATGGAACATAGTAGAAAAAGTCAACTACCTTAAAAGTATGAAAGAAGAAAACAACTACAGTTTAACAAATTCTTAAGGGTTAAACATTGTAAAGTATGACAGTTTGGAATCCCTGAGAGCCCCAGATAAAAGGGAGTTGACAATCACTTTTGAAGTTTTCCCATCGCTAGTTATTAATGAGATAAATTAAGGGCAGGGCAAACAGCTGACAGAAGACCCTCAGGTGGACAAAAGCACAAAACTCTAAGTTGGTCAGTGGCATGAAGCTCTGACCGTTTTCTGGACCTTTCTCTCACAGAGAAGCAAACACCATAAGCAGCTGGATTAAAGGTAGGAAATGGTTCTGTCACCAGGGTTGTAGAATAGATCCACTGCTTCTAGGTAGAAGCAAAAGCATGTATCCTTGAGGAAAGGGTTAAAAAATTACCTCAGTTACCACAATAAACTTTGTATCAAGCAATAAGCAAAATGATTGGGAAAGAAGCAGGAAACTACTATCCTTTCCCTGATCCCAGGCAATATTACATTGCTTGTGAGGGGGAGAAAAAAAAAATAGAAGGAAAAGGCAGCAGTGTCTGGTGGAGGGTAAGAATCCAAGAAGCCTACTTGGAGCTGAGAATCCTGCACCGATCCACACAGAGATCAGTATTGCCATAGTAAGTTATGAAAACTGTTTCCTACCCAAGATTGGCTCAGACATAAGGCAGACTTTGACTGTCATATGGAACACTGATAGCATTCCGTCTCCAAAGGCCAATGCAATGAGGCTGGAGAAGCTGAAGAGAGAACCACCCCTACATCCACCTTGACCTGTGCATCAAGCATACACAATGGCAGCGTATCTAGAGAAAGACCTTTAGTGGTACAGGCATGTTCAGGGATTATGGAAAGATGACAGTGGAGTAGAAAGAAAGAAAGATCTCTTTGACATCCCATACCCACATCCAGCATATGGTATCAGCTTCCCTAAACAGAAACAACTTGAAATCTCAATAGAAAGATGATAATTATAGAAACAAAATTCAAACCCAACTCAATTTCTAAGATTGACTAAACACCTCATACTCATAACTGGACAAAAGAAAAGGCACACCCATTTCAAAGTACACACAATATTTATCTCATTCTCTCCTGTTCGTTTGCATACATTGTTCATCATAATATTTAAGCAGATGCATTGTGAAAACAAAAAAGCTAGAAAAATTAGCCATGGTCGAAATATAGTCACCAGACCTAGATCTTGAAATGATTCAGCTACTGTAACAATCAAGCAGAAACATAGATTAAATCAGTAATACCATAGATGACACAAATAAGTATGTCTGTAGAGGCTGGGAATTAAGGAATGATTATATTTTAAGCATATTAAGTTTAAAGTTAGCAAGTCAGTGTATCTACAGGTTATTGCTAATGTGAGACTAGACTACAGAGACATGAGGAAAAACACAAAAGACTTAGGATGTATAAGCCTCTGTATAAAGAAAACTGAGAGCAGTTACTAAGGGATAGCTTGAAAAAAATTTTAAAATAATAAAACTCTAAAAAAATATATTTGAGTTGTGCAAATATCAAAAAGGAAAGTGGAATAAAAAAGGAAAGTGAAATCTAGTTGTCACCAATTTAGAATAAAAATCAAGAAAAGGATTCTGTCTCAGATTACAAAGGAGAAGAGAATTTCAAACATAAAAGGTGACTAGAAGACGTAAAATTAAAACAATAAAAAGATACAATTAGATATGCGAACTGTTGTGTGCTCATGTTCTAGATAGCAATTTTACTAAAATGGTGGCAGAACACGTCAAAATTAAAACACATGTTATGGTAAAGGTTTGGAATAAAGGAATTTTAATGGAGGTGTATTATTTTTTAACTCAGTGATTTAATAATTATAAATACATGTAACAGAAGTGTTGAGAATATTTTTATAACAATATATGCTTTATGATTAAGGTCACTTCAATTTAATAATATAAGTAAGATTTTTATACCAAATAAATACCAAGGATTAACACATTTTGAATAAAGTTATTTTTTATTTAGGATAAAGTATGACAAAAGGGGATCCTTAAATTGTAGTAAGGTAAATTTATTTTAAAAATCAATATCTAATTATTCAATAAGATATAAGGACAGAAATCAGCAAAAACATGGTAGACTGTTAAGTAAACCTGAGCTATGTCATTATATGGTCAATATAAAATGGGAAATTATAACATTTAACTAAAAATATTTAACAGTTTATATTTTAGTACTCAAATAAAAACTAAATTTCAGTTTAGTCATTGTATTCCTTTTGGGCTAGCATTTGTGTAAAGAATCTTATCTTTCAAAATACTTATTTTTATTTTAGTAAAACTACAAATTTGTGGAAAATTACATATATATATCTTTATATGTTAGAGTATGTGTGTATATTTATTTTGTTATTATTCTTCTAAAATAGCAACAAACAATATTTCAGGGTAAGCAATATTCTTACTATGATTTCCCTAATTTAAATGATCAGTATTTCCAGATATTTTATCAGAAATAAAATTAAAACTATGTTAATATAATGTATTTTTTGAGCATTAATAAAGTACTCACATCCCAGTATCATTCAAGGCCATATTTATTGTTAATCTATTCACAATAACTATTTATTTATATTTTTTTCTAAAATAATGGACACATTTCTCAGAGTTGTTTGGGTCATAGGACCGGATCCCTCATGAATGGCTTTGTGTTGTACTTGGGGCAATGAATGAATTCTCACTCTTTTAGTTACTGCTAGAGCTGCTTGTTAAAAAGATCCTCACACCTTCTTCCCCTCTCCCTTGCTTTCTCTCTTGCATGTGATCTCTGCACACACCAGCTCTCTTTCACTTTCTGCCATGAGTGGAAGCAGTCTGAAGCTCTCATCAGAAGCAAAGGATGGAGCCATGCTTCTTGTACGGCCTGCAGAACCATGAGACAAATAAACATATTTTTTAAAAAATAAATTGCCCACCCTCAGATATTTCTTTATAGCAGCAAAAACCAGATTAAGACAGTCGCCAAATATTCTGCAAGGAAACACACTCTAATAGAGAACTTTTAATCCTGTTTGCCTTAGTTTCCATTTAGATATAGAATATTTTGTGCTCAAGGTTGTTTTCATATGTTAGGAATCCATGAAAAAATTGTATTATTTAAAAGTCCAAGCTTAAAACCATTCCCCCATATAGTTTTGATATATGTACCTTTAATTTTAAATAAATTTCCATTGGCAAAGAGAATATAGGACGTAGAAGCCTGTTTTTATCCTGAAATTTAGAAATTTAGAAACTTTTCTGCTGCAGTTGGACTAAGAACATTCACATTATTTATATATCTCATTATATGAAACACTAGAGAAGTATCACCAATGTGGAGTAAATCATACAGTTAATTCAAAACCTCACCTGTGACTTTTGGCAGCAATGAGAGATTCATTTCATTTGACATCTATTCACCAATCTTCTCAACTTCTTTTTGGTTTATTTGTACAGATTGTTTTCCTGTAATTTTTGAGACTATCAAAAATGAATGAATAATTTCATAAGTATTATTCTTAAAGAGTAACAAATGGATATTAGTTCATGAATTTAAAATTCAACATAGTAATATATAATAATGGTTATAAAAACCCATTTTGTTATCTCTTTTGTAACCATCAGAAGCATAGGACTTAATATGACTGTTACTGAGGCAAAACTAATAAACTCAGTAAGTCTTAATTGATTATAGTTTTGGTAATTGATTTTGAGAAGAAAACTTAGAATCTAAGTGGAACGTCATTATTTTAAATTCAGAACAAATATCTGAAAGTTTTAGTTTATTAAAACTAAATATTTGTAGGACATCAAATATCTCATAAAACACATGACTTTAGGCATATTGAGCATCAAGAGACCTACTTGTAGCAAATCTCTTAGAAAATGTATTTGTAAAATAACATTATGTCCTCTTAAAAGCCATGGACCCCTTTGACTGATACATTATTTGTACTTTCAGGGCCTCCTACACAATCTAAAGTGTATAAGCTCTGCTTTTTAAAAAAAATGTCAATATCTACTAATTGCTTCCTGAGTAGAATTTGGTGTTATTTCAATGAAAGGTATAATTTAGCAAACAGATTTAGCAAGCAGCAGATAAAACAATTAGTACAACGATCTTTTGTGAAAGAAGTGACTAGCAGTACACCCGCAGTGAAGGCTGAATTTGTAATTTAGAAAACAGATTTAGCAAGTGGCAGATACAACAATTAGTCTAAAAATCTTTCTGTGAGAAAAATTGCTCACAGAATAGGAAGAGAGAAGATGAATTTACATAAAAATAATATGTCAATTTCACTGAAAAGCAAATAATTTTCCATCTGTACCTTTTAACCTTTTTTTTTCCTTATGATTTTTTTTTGGTAGGTAGGTAGGTAGTCAAGGTACTAGGATATTTCAAAAGTCATGACATAAGCAATGGTGTCTCCTTTAGTAGGACTACTAAATTTATAAAGACCTCTCACTAGGCCACAACATCTGGGTTGTGGAATGAAATGAACATTTTTCCCCCCTTTTCTCTACTGGGTCTATGCTTTGTGAGTCATAGGTTGGCCTTCGCAAATAAAATTGACAGTTAACAACAACAACAAAAAAATTTAGAAGCCCATACTAACGTGGGCTTCCCGTAAGAGTAACTATCCAGGATGCCATTCACCATTCGGGTCCTAATGTAGAAGCAAGGAAAGCATCTGAATAGTGTAAATTGATCACAGAATAGACTCACAAGGATTGTATTGGCTTCATATTTTTTTTCCTTTACATAGGAAAGCAAGTCAAAAGTGTGGATATTGGACCCGAAGGATGAGAGCCATGTGCAATCAAATCAAACCTCCATCAAGGGACTTCAGATTAAAACCAATGATATTCATTAAAGCAAGAGGTATGGCTCAGCAACTGAAAGCCTTCCTTGTTGAGCTTAAGCTCCCCTAAATATGTTGATGAAAAGCCCTCCAAAACATACAACTATTGCTAGGGACCTCTTTTGATATTTACACTTATGAAGTCCTTGGGGATTATGTAGTGTTAAACAATTTACTGATTTCAGAGATATTATGTTAGATTTTCAGCTTTAGAACTCACTTGTTTGATTTTGCTGTGTCCATTGCCAATAAACAATTACTCTTGTGTTGACTATAGTGTTTAACCATCAAGCCTTGTGGATGATACTGTAACCCCTTTACTTTAAGTGTGCTCTAGCTCATTAACAATAGGAAAGAATTCGCAGGCCCATGCTGTTTTCTAAAATTGACATTACACACATAGTTTTATAAATAATTTTCATTCGTGCAACTCTACAATTGAAATATACTTAATTTCCTCAACCAGAAAAATCCCTTGTATAAAATGCACATTCTTGTTCATTTTTCAAGTTCCATTTGTTATGCATGTACATCCTTGCATTTTTTATTATTGTTGTTCAATGTTGCTGTTATCTGTGTTTGTTTAGTTCTGTACTATTCTCAAAGTAGTGGTTGGCAAATATCTTTTGTAATGTACTTTGTAGATTTTGTGTTCTCTGCTGCAACTACTTAACTATGTTATTGTAATATAAAAGGCATCTTCGATAATACAAACAGGAATGATGGTGTTCCAATAAACCTTCATCTGTGAAAACAGGTGGCAGGGATTTTGTCATTCACTTTAGCCATGTTAGCTGACTCTTGCTTTAGAGAAACATGTCAAGTTGTATATATTCACTGATACCGTATTCGTGGCAGAAGAAACTTCATCCGCCATGCTCTTAGAGAATGATTGCTCACTGTAGGACAACCCCAGGAAACAAGAGTTTGGTACTGAATAACAATAAATCTACAAAAACAATACTTTTCAATTTAGTGAAAAGTCTTCCATGTCTTCCTGTACTATGTAGTAGTGAGAATTATAATTCTACTTATAAACCAATATATTTTAATATGTAAATTTTATATGATATATCATATATTAAATGATATTTACAGATAACACAATTTCAAATTGTTTTAATTTTTAATAGTTACTATGTAAATACAACCATTAAAAGTTTGGAATAGAGTTATTGGGAGAAAGAGGGATTGAAGAAATTAATTAATCCAACCTCTATATTCCACATACAGAAAACTGTCCACAAATAGAAAACTGACCAGTGACTATGTCACTTTATGTGGTAAAAGGAATTCTGAAGGTGCTATTCAGGTAAGGATATTGAGATGAGGAGGTTATCTGTATTATCTAGGTAGGCCCAACATAATCACAAGGGTCCATATAGGAGGGAGACAGGAGGGTCAGAGGCAGAGATGGGTTTGAAGATGTTGTCCTGCTGGCTTTGAAGATGGAGACGGAGCTACCAGTTAAGGAATGCAGGCAACCTTTAGACACTAGGAAAGACAAGAGAATGGATTCTCCCCTGGAGTCTTTAGAAGGAACATAGACCCCCAACACCTTGATTTTAGGACTTCTGACTTCTAGAGCTATAAGATAATAAATTGTGTTGTTTTAATCACACTACCACTACCTTCAGAATAATTTGTTACAAAAACAATAGGAAACTAGTACATTGAACTTTATTTATTCTGTATATTTCTATGTTTATCAATCTATGTATACAACTGTATGCAAATACATGTATCTATGTATCTACTTACATAATTTAATAAGTGGCATGAATAAAATCCTGGTTTTTATTTGCTGTAGAATATTCCAGGCTTATCCTGGGTAATCATTTAGGACAGAAGATAAGCTGTGTGTAAATATAAATGACCATTCACATTCAGGCAAACTCAAGTTAGTTGATTTCTTTGGAAAAAGTGGTATATGCAGAGGGAATAGTAGAATTTAGATTGGGGAGTTAGTAAGATGTCACACCATTCATTATTCACCATATGCACCAATTTAGAAGTTTCAACTTTACCCTGAAAGCTATTAAGGGTTATTAAATAATTTTATAATCAATTAATACATAATGAGAAAAGTAGATACAAGTGTAAAGCTTCAGTGGAAAACTGAGCCATCTTAATTCAAATTATTGTATTGAAATTTATTGAAGTCATTAATGTGAGGGATTCTGTGAGGTATATTCAAAAAATCTAGTTTACATAGAAATTTGAAATATCATTTTATAAAATATAAAAATTTAAGTATGACAGTTCTGTAGGGAGTTTATATGAGAGATGGGAGATGAGGAATCTATTTACCTTTAATGGAAATTTGGAAGCTGCAAAGTAGCATTAGGTTATGGCTTGCATATCTATTTTGCTTGCCAATCCACCAGATAATGCTTCAAGTAGCAGAGCCCTCAAATGACCAAGGATTCTTGGCCCAAAGAATGCAAGACTCTACATGTGCATTTATAGTGTAATATCACAGGCTTTCTCTGTTATGTCTGAAAGTCAGTTCTCATCTCACTACCTAACCTTGACTTTAATTACAATATAGTTCTTTCCATCAGAAGCCCCTTCCATTTATGAATGGAAATTCTGTATGCAAAGATAACAGAAGCAAGCTTTGGTTGTTTCCATTTTTACATAAGTTGGTATGATGAGAAAGAGAAGTAAACTGAACTGTTTGTTTACTTAATGAGGACTCTAGTCTCATCCTATAATGAATTTCTGCCCTCTGATCTACTATACCAAAGGTGAGGCCACAGGTGGGAAATGGATAATATTTTACGGTCATTATACATTTAATATATTCATTAGGGGCCTCAGAAAATGCATTTATATGAATATGTCAAATAAGAGTATAAATCTATCATTTGATTTAAGCATTCATTCAGTGAAAATATTATCAAAAGGGCACTGTGCTAATTTATTCTATTAAAAAACAGCAGATGTTTTGTTATTGAATAGATATAACCAGGTGCTGAGTTTTAAACTGTGATTAATTAAAAACAGAGAGTAATATTAATAGAACATTTCAGAGGTAACAAGGATTAAAAATCAGGAATGCCTTAAAAAAGAAGAAATATATTTGTGAAAATATGAAAGCATAATGTTTTGAGAGACAATAAGAAATTTTAGTTTACTGAGTTATGATGTTGGGTCCTCTACTCATTTCTGTAAGGAGAGTTAAAGTCAGCTACAAGAATACTCAGTCTTATTGAAAATCCCCTATTTTCTACATAGTTGACTAATTCTTCAAATTTAATTATTAAAATATTTTTAATGGAAGCTTCAAACAGAGTTAGAGGTTTTGAAATAGTAATGATCAAGAATATAATCTAGGTATGCTAAATTATAAAGATTGTTTATTTTGTTCTATTTCAGTCTCTGCCCCTTATGAAGTCACTCTATCTTCTAAGCTTTTGACTATCCTTAATACTTACCAAATGCTTAAAACATTACATGTGTTCAATATCTGTTATTTGAATAAGTTGGATGAATTTCATGAAATTTAATAAATAAATTGTTTCTGAATACTTAATGAATAAAAACAAATCTGGCAAAAATATTTGTGGTGATTTTGCATCGTTTATAAGAAATGCATTATAGAAAAAATTAGTGATTTGAAAAATTATAGAAGTTACATTTTTCTGGTGATTTTTAAAAATATAGAATTCATAATTTTTGTATTACAGTTTTGTATAACCTACATTCCATCAGCTCTAATACCTGTACTCAGGCTGTTTAAAAATACAGTAAGTCCTCACTTAACATCATCCATAGCTTCTTGGAAACTGTAACTTTCCAAGTTACAGTTGGAAATGATGTATAAAGAAATGATGTATAAAGAAACCAATTTTACCATAGGCTAATTGACTTAAATAAGAATTATGTTTCTAGGTATATTTCTGATCACAAAACATCACCAAACTTCCAAATAAAAACCCCAAACACCTCTAAGGGTATACATTAAAATAATCAATAGAGTGAACAGGCAACCTATAGAATGGTAGAAAATATTTTCAAACTTGGTATCCAACAAAGGACTAATGTCCAAACTCTATAGGTAACTCAAACAACTCAGCAAAAAACAGTAATGTATTTGCTCTAATGATAATTTCCTTGGCTGTGCTGAAGCTTTTTAATTTGATCAGGTTCCATTTATTTATTTTTGTTACTGCTTTGATTGCTTTGGGGGGTCTTCATAAATTCTTTGCTTAGAGCAATGTCTATGAGAGTTTTCCCAACATTTTCTTCTAGAATTCTTATGGTTTAACATCTTAGGTTTAATTTTGTTATCCATTGTGAGTTGATTTTTGTGAGAGGTGAGAGGTGCAGATCCAGTTCAGTCTTCCGCATGTGGCTATCCAATTTTCCAGCACCATTTATTGAATAGGAATTCTTTCCTCCAGTTTATATTTTTGTCTATGTTGTCAAAGATCAGATGAAAATAGGAGGATATTTTTATCTATGTGTTTTCTTCAAAGTGAAGCATCACAGAAATGGAAAAATAAGCACCACCTGTACTCACCATCAAGTTGGTACTAACCAATCAACACTTATGTGCACACATGGAAGTAATATTCATTGGGTGCCAGACAGGTAGAAGGGGGTGGAAGAGATGGGTAAATTCACAACTACTGGTGGAGCACACAGTCTGGGGCATGGACACTTGTAGCTCTGGCTTGGGCGGTGCAACGGCAATATATGACCAAAATATTCGTACTGCCATAATATTCCAAATTTAAAAATAAAAACCACAATAAAACCCACAGAAACAACCATTTTAAAGTAAGGCAAAGGACATCAACAGACATTTTTTAAAGGAATACATACAAATAGACAACAAGTATATGAAAAAATACTCAACATCACTAATCATCACAGAAATGCAAATTAAAACCACAATGAGATACCATCTTACACCAGTCAGAATGGCTAAAAGTACCAGATGTTGGCCAGGATGCTGTCAAAAGTGAACAATTATACTCTGTTGGTGGGAATGTAAATTAATACAACCTCTATGGAAAGCAGTATGGAGATTTCTCAAAGGATTAAAAATAGAACTTTCATTCGATCTAGGAATCCCACTACTGGGTATATACCCAAAGGAAAAAAAAAAAATCATTACATTAAAAATATACCAGCACTTTGTGTGTTTATCACAGCACTGTTCTTAAAAGCAAAGGTATAAAATCAACTTAAATGTCAATCAGCAAATGACTGGATAAAGAAATATATTATGGAATAGTAGTCAAGCATAAAGAAGAATGAAATCATGTCTTTCGTAGCAACATGGATGGAAATGGAAGCCATTATCTTAACTGAAATAATTTTGAAACAAAGTAAAATACCACACGTTCTCACTTATAACTGGGTGCTAACTAATGTGTATATATGGACATAGAGAGTAGAATAATAGACATTGGAAACTCAGACGAGGGAGAGGAGGAGAGGGCTGGATCATGATGACGGATGAAAAATTACTTAATGGGTACGACATACACTATTCATGTGATGGATATGTTAAAAACTCAGGCTTCACAACCACATAAAATATCCATGTAATAAATTTCACTTGTATTCCACAAATCTCTACAATAAATAAAATAAATGTGAACTATATTACATTTAATAAAGATTAATAAAAAAGAAAATAAGAATTATTTACCTGCTTATTCCAGGTCAGGGTTCCAGAGTCAAATCCAGCAACTCAGGAAGCAAGGTGGAAACCAGTCCAGGACAGGACACTTTCTCATCTCAAGTGCACTCACACTCTCTCACACACACACACACACACACACACGCACACTCACACTCAGACTGGGACAGTGTGGGGACACCAATTCACCTAATGTTTGTGCCTTTGAAATATGGAGGAAACCAAAGGACCCAGGGTATACCCACACATACATGAAGAGAACATACATCCTCCACACAAACAGTGGTCCTGGCCAGGAATCCAGTTTTCTTTCATAAAAATTATAAGGAAGGGACATTGAACACAATGATGTTATTCTAAGTATGATATATAGAAGATCCTTATGCCAGATAAGATAGATAATACCTAGGAGATTATGCAAAATTGTCTATAGCTAGATATGAATTTAGGTATTCCTAAAGTGTTATTGGGTCACAGAAGGAAGTGCTATCAACTAGTATGATGTATTAGATATATAAATATATAAAGATATCATGTATGATATTATAATCCTTTCCCCACCATCACCAAGAAAAGTGATATATATTTCTTCTAATTTTTCTCTTTCTCACTTCTGTAATTTTCCTTCCAATAACTTCTTTTCTGTTCAAGATTGCCCATAGTGGTTAACAAAAATTTGCTCATTGTGGAAAAGATGGGAAGAGGAAAATGCAAGGTGACATTTACTACTTAAGCAATTCTTGATCATGGTTATAGGGTACTTGGAGACATTTTCAGCTATTGAAACAGCTGTAAGCTTAAAGGTTTCAAATGGAAAAATAATAGATTGATATGCAGATATTATAATGTGTAATCTTCTTATTTTTAAAATTAAAAAATAAGACTCAGAACACTGACACATTAAATGTCATCCATACAATTAGGGAAAAAGTGAGTACTTGAACTGCTCTATTTACAAGACAGTGTTTGTAATTCATATTTTTACATATATGTGCCTGCAGTATAACATTGTCTATTATTCTAGATATCCTCTAACACTTCCTTTAAGTTATAAGTGCAATTTTTTTCTTTCCATAGCGTATGTTACTATCAAGAAATAGCAATAAAAACTGTTTATATTTTTAGTAATTTCTAATTTTTAGAATTTTATATTATTTCACCTATATTAGGAAATGACATCCTCCTTTCACTTATATTTCTGCTTAATACCCTAGTGAATGAGATATCCGTCCTCATTCCACATGCAGGGAGACACTTTTGCTTTGGTATTCTTCCTCTATCAGCTTCTCCAGTGGCATGAGGGTGTCTGAATGAAAAGACTAACACTCGCCAGTGAGCATTTACTGCAAAGTGGGAAGAAACCTGGAATTAAAAGGAGAGTCCAAGTTTACATTTTCTCATTCTTTTCTTTTTGCATTTCCTGACCTCACAGAAGAAACACAAATGAGTAGGCAGATTTGTTCTCTACATAATGTCCCATGAACCCTATTTATTTAGCTGCTTAGGTAAATGGATGTGGAGTTGATTAAGGAATTCTCTGTCATCATGAGATCTACTTCCTTTCTCCAAAAAGTCTCCTGGAAAAAGATACATGTGTATATATGAAGATGTAAAATGCTTGGCAAAGAAAATAGCATTTTGGTAGCATTGAGCACTTTCTTCAAACTCTCAGTTTATGCCAAAATATTTCAGGGGAATGCCTATAGAGCTTTGCTATCTAATGTTATAACTGTTAGCCACATGTGGCAATTTAAATTTAAAATAAACAAAACCAAAAATCTAGTTGTTTTGGTGCACTGCCCTCATTTCACATGTTCAATGGCTGTATCAGCCTGGTGGATAGCACAGTGCAGTGCAGGCATAAAACATCTATTATCACAAGAAATTCCATTGGTCAGCAATAGTCTACACATGAAAATGAGTAAATATATATAGCTTGGAATTAAGCATAACTAGATAAAATTTGTCTGCCAAAAGCACAAAGCCAAGTGTCTCCTTGGCATTCTATTTTGTACATGTGACATATTCATGGCACAGTCTGTTAAAGAAGCCCAGTTCAGAAAAGAATTCCAGTTTATCCCTTAAAAACCCTGTATTTTTGATGTATTATGTAGAGAGGATAAAATATCTTGCAACTTCATGACATTTTTGCCTTGAATTTATTCTTCTGAGAGTCTTTTTCATCATTTTTGAAGTGCCCTTACTATAACACTCTTACACTGCTGGTGGGACTGCAAATTAGTGCAACCTCTGTTGAGAAGAACTTGGAAATACCTCAAAGAGCTACAAGTAGAACTACCATTTGATCCAGAAATACCACTATTAGGCATCTACCCCCCAAAACAAAAGTCATTCTATAGTAAAGACATCTGCACTCGAATGTTTATGGCAGCACAATCCACTATAGTGAGGATGTGAAAACAACCCAAGTGCCTGTCAATCCATGAGTGGATTAATAAAATATGGTATATGTATACAATGGAATACTACTCAATTATAAGAAACTATGGTGATCTAGCACCTCTTATATTTTCCTGGGTAGAGCTTGAATCCATTCTCTGAAGTGAGGTATCACAAGAATGGAAGAATAGGCACTGCATGTAGTCACCATCAAACTGTCACTGACTGATGAACACTAAGGTGCTCACACAGTGGTAATGTTCTTTAGGGTTAGGGGGATTAGGTGTGAATAAACTCACAACTTATGGATGTGGTGAGTGTTGTATAGGGGAAAAGGCATGTTTCAAATCATGGTTGGGATGTGGCAGTCATAACATGTAACCAAAATGTATGTACCCCTACCTAATGAGTACAATGCTCACCATCTGGGGGATGGACACGCTTAAAGCTTTGACTGGGGGGGGCAAGGCAACATATGTAACCTAAACATTTGTACCCCCATAATATGCTGAAATAAAAAAAGAAAAAGCCAAAATGTATATACCTCCCATAATTTCCTGAAATAAAAAAATTTAAAAAGAAGTAGAATGAATAAGCTAAAACAAACATCAAGTCCTTCTTTGGGGCAGGGTTCTTTGCAATGAACAAGCATAGGTTTTGTTGTATTGCGACAATTATTTTCCTTCATAGGGTATTTTTTCTCCTTCCCATACTCTTTTACTTAATATTTATGTATTAATGACAATGCAGTTTACGAAGTGAAGGCAATGTATAAGTGGGCTAAAAAAAATTGGAAAAGCCAGAGAATCTAATTAGTGAATCATTATGAAAACAAAAGTAATTTCAGTGTATAGGTAGTAGCTGGGATAAGAGAGATTACAGATAGTATTAATATTGTAGAAAAGGAAGAATGCAACTTAAATTCTGTTCCATGTAATAATTAAGATCATTATGATTTAATATAGAATTAGATTTTTCTAGTGCTAAGGAATTCAAGAAATCTTAAAATCAAAGACTCAGAGAGTCCTCAATATAGATACGAACATCACTGAACATTATTGCCATGTTCTGTGTAAAGAAAAAAGATTCTTTACTTTCATATACATACATATGACCCTATACTTTGATAGGGTCATACAAGATGATAACCTGGATCATTGAGAAGGGCGAGAGACACAAGTTATAAAATTCAAATGTTTGTAAGTAAAAACAATCATAGATCAATGATCTGGAAGTGGCCTTGGGGATAAGAACACAGTCAATATTATAACCACTTTCACTGAAGTCCAAGATGGTAGAAAAAAAGCCCTCACAGTGGAAGTATCAGGATAGAGTGTCTGAAGGAGAAATAACATGAATATTATAAAGTTGAATTAAGAACAGCATGAGTTGTAGTGCAAACAATTATAGGCAGGAAAAAAGAAGCAAGAGTAAAACTTTTTTTAAAAAGTGAATAAAGTGAACAAAAAGATTTGTGTATAAGGAACTTATGCAGGCAGAGATGAGTTCATTTGCAACGTGGTATATGTAATGAGCGGAGATGATTGAAACACTTGATTAGGAGCAAAATGTATTCTAAAATTTTAAGTCTGATTTACTCTATTGAGAAGAGAGGGTTTATTTTCACCTTGTATCTAAACGAGGATATGGCCATCTGACTTAAATGATTATCTAATCTTCTGTCAGAGTTAAAAGAAATTTGCAAACTCAAGCTGTCATCTTGAAACAGGATGAAGTCATTCATACACATTTTAAAATTGTATTCAACCTTTATGTCTCAGCTCAAGTAGTACCTCTTTAATAAGAATTACTTTGATCCCTGTTCATGAGTAGATTCATTTTGATAAAAGGATCTTAGAACATCAAATTATCTGACAAAAAACAGAAGTCATAAAGAGGTAGACAGTTGTCATGGAAGTGAGGAAACAGGTAAAAAGTCAGAAAAAAAGCAGAAATCAGAGTACTCCTGGAAACAACAGCAGGAAACCAAACAGTCTAACACCAGCATCTGTGATTAGTGTAAATCTGTTTTTCCCTATCATTCTGCTTTACTCATTGAATCAGTCAACTGGGATTAAGTTTAAGTTTTTTTCCATGCAAGATCACAGGACACTGTCTAATTGATGACTGACTTGTCTTATACATAAGTAACTACACTGCACCATGCAACACTAAACAGAGGCAGGGGAAGGTAGGGGAAACTGGTGCATTCACTGATGCACTGTCCAGTCATTCGAGACTTTTGATAAAACAGATTAATTATTAATAAAATAAGTGGAGGGGCAGAGCAGAAACTTCAAGAAAACTGTAAATTATTCCCTGCCAGAAGTTAAATTTTTCATCTGAAATGTAATAGAACTTTATGTATCTATCTATATAGCAATTGATACATTTATCCAAGTTTCTCCTTGCTATAGTAATGAAATCACATATCTATCTATGCTTGTAAATTATGTTTCTTCAGTGAAAGCCAATGAATTGTCTTTTAAATGTCTTCCTCAACTGCCCTTCGAAGGCTCCTCCTCATCCATTAACCAGTCTGTGAGTGACACAGAGGCACAAGACTTAGTCTTTTGCTTTTTGTTTCTCTCTAAATACTTTCATTCCTAATATGACTTCATGTCTCTTCATGTCTTTAAATGTCAGATAAAGGTGGCGGTACTCACAAAATTTTATTTAGTTACTAGTTCTTCTCTAAACTTGACTCAATATCTAGGATAATCTTCATTATCTTAGTTTAGATGTCAAGAACCATCTCAAAATCAACATGTCAGTAACAATGTGTTCGAAATCTTCCCTCCTCAATAACATTTCTCCTCCTGAGTTTTCCATTTCAACAATTGCTACCACCAGTTAATCCTATGATTGAAACCAAAATTCTAGGGAACAATTTTGATACAATTCGTTTCCTCATACTATAGCATACATTCCAGTATTCAACTCATCAGAAAGTTCTGTCTTTAAAGTCATAATTATAATCCAACAATTTTCACCACCTTTACTACTAAGTGTAAGTAAATGGTCTTCTGTCCTCTCTCCTGAACTCTACTCCTACTCTCACCCCATCAATGTCTGCAGAGTTGATAGACTAAGCCTCTAAGAATTAGAAATCAGATCTGACTATTCCCTCTCTTTCTAAATATCTTAACTCACCCTGGTTTATATATTTCTATTTGATTAGGTTTTTTGTCAATTTCTGATATAATCTTCACTTTAAATGATCATATTTTGATTCTTAAACATATTTTACAGGATCTAACATGTTATGATTAAGCCCATTTTGGATTTAAACTCTGAGCTATATGTAAAAATGCTATTGTTGCAAATATTTAATATTCCTGTGACTACATATGCCTATTGTCATGTTATTTTAGTAAATTGTGATTTCCTTTTGAGGCTACTCTGTGTGGAAATAATTATTGATCACTGTGAAATTCCCATCCATTAAAGATGAACAGGACACAATCTACTATAAGTTAGTTATGTTTGTAATTCCTTTTAAAATTATATCTTCTTATTGTAGCATATCTTAGCAGCAAATCTTTCCTTAAGTTTCATTTATTCATCTATTGTTACTTGAAGTCACTGGTAGGTAATAACAGAGACCCTTTAGATGTTTAAATTTTGGTACTAACATACTTCTCATAATCTTGGGGCACAGCCAACTTTTATAGAAAATGTTGACATGTGACTGTTCTAAACTTAACATTTATAAGGGTGATAATAAGTGACCAATCTGATAACCTGCAAGTCATAGTGTAGAAAGTAATGATGCAATGAATAGTTTCTAAATGAGTATGCCAGATTTTAAATAAATGTTGTATATTTATGAGAAAATTTGCTGTTGGAGAATAAATACAACAGCTGCTTTTTAATGATATGTAGAAATTATGATTCTAATCTGTTACATTTAATAGCACAATACATTTGAAAGAATGCACTTCTAAGTATTCATGTTACTAAGGATTTTTGCACAATAAGCATAACTAAAATAACTTACACTGTACGTTTTTGAAAATAGATTGGCGTTTTTTTTCCACTGGGCTTATTTCTTTCCCTAACACGTGGTACTGTCAAATAACCATGGACTTAGAGAAAATGCTTCCATCTTTGTTTTCTTAGCTCTTCAAGTTAAGTATCCATGTCTCTATACTATGGGTGAAAGTCTTGTCTCTGGATAAGTGGCACGTCTAAGGTACATTAATGCCCCCTTTCTTCAAATACTTCAATAAGAGAATATAATCACCATTGCTAGAATAAACAACAAATCTTTCTACATGAAGTAAGTGCTTAAAACCATATTGCAGTATTATAAATAGAATTACATCTCTAATCATCAGGGAAATGCAAATCAAAACCACAATAAGATATCGCTTAACTCCAGTGAGAATGGCCTTTATCAAAAAGTCCCCAAACAATAAATGCTGGCGTGGATGTGGAGAGAGAGGAACACTTCTACATTGCTGGTGGGACTGCAAACTAGTTCAACCTCTGTGGAAAGCAATATGGAGATACCTTAAAGCGATACAAGTGGATCTACCATTTGACCCAGCAATCCCATTACTGGGCATCTACCCAAAAGACCCGATGACACTCTACAAAAAAGACACCTGCACCCGAATGTTTATAGCAGCACAATTCATAATTGCAAGGCTGTGGAAACAGCCCAAGTGCCCATCAATCCAGGAATGGATTAATAAAATGTGGTATATGTATACCATGGAGTACTATTCAGCTCTAAGAAACAACGGTGATATAGCACATCTTATATTTTCCTGGTTAGAGCTGGAACCCATACTACTAAGTGAAGTTTCCCAAGAATGGAATAACAAACACCACATATACTCACCAGCAAACTGGTATTAACTGAGCAGCATCTAAGAGGACACATAGGAACTACACTAATTGGGTATTGAGCAGGTGAGAGTGGGGAGGTGGGTGGGTATTTACATACATAATGAATGAGATGTGCATCATCTGGAGGCACGCTGGAAACTCAGACTTGTGGGGGGAGTGGGGGAAAAGGCATTTATTGAAACCTTAAAATTTGTACCCCCAAAATATGCCAAAATAAAAAATAAATAAATAAAAACAATAAGGTAATAAAAAAAAGAATTATCCAGGTATACCTTTATGGCTATGATATTAACATATTTTATTTCAAAATTTTAATTAACCCTCATAATTCTAGGATGTCTTTACTATTTACTAAGTCTAATAAATACTTCTTTTAAAATGGCACTTTAAGAATCAATATAATATGACAATTTAAGGTATATTGAAAAGCAAAATTATCATTAATTTATATAAACAATTTTAAAAATAGTAAACAATTTTAAAAATAGTAAACAATTTTTCCCAAATCTCCTGATTTTAAAGGCATATTGCAATGTGGCAGAGTATCTTGGCAATTTCTATAAAAAATATTTTTAAAAAATGAGGATGTCTGAAACAACTATTTCAGGACTATGCAAATCAACCAAAGGTATTCAACAAAGTAGAAAGTAATTATTTATGAAAAACTATTGATTTTGAATAAGAACAGTGCAACCTGACATGTTATTGCCTGGGATCACTCTGATTTCATACACAGCTCTTAGCATGGTAGTTTAACTAGAACAGACTGGCTATGGAAATCAACAGCATCACTGATAGATATTAGAACATCTGGTAAGTGTAAATATCTAAAATATTTAAGATACTAACCAACAGGAAAACAAATAATCTGATTTAAAAATGGGGGAAAGACCTAAATAAACATTTCTCAATAGAAGATATTTAAATGGGCAACAGATACATGAAAATAATGCTCAACTTCACTAATCATCCAAGAAATGCAAAGCATATCATAATGAGATATCACGTATCACCCATTAGAACAGCTATTATAAAAAAGGCAAAAGATAAGTATTAGTAAGAATATTTAGAAAGGGAAACCCTTACACATTGTTGTTGGGAATATAAATTGGAAATTTATATTCTAATTTAATATATAAATATATGTTATGGAAAGCAGTATGGAGGTTCCTCAATTATTAAGGACTAAGATATGATTCAGCAATCCCACTTTTGTATATCTATATACTAAAGAATTGAAATCAGGATCTCAAAGACATATCTGCATTCACATTTTTATTGTAGCATTATTCAGAATAGCCAAGATGTGTAATCAACCTAAGTGTCCATCAAAAAATGAATGGATAAAGAAAAGGTGAGACAAACACACACACACACACACACACACAGACACTCTCACACACAAATGCAGAAATATTATTCAGTGATTAAAAGAAAAGAAAGCCTATCCTTTGCCACACCATGAACAAACTTGGAGGACATTATTCTAGGTGAAATAAGCCAGGCATGGAAAGACAAATATTTCATGATCTCACTTATGTGTGGAATTTAAAATAGTTGAACTTACAGAAGCAGAGAGTAGAATAGTGGTTACCAGCAGCTATGGGATGGGAGAAATAGGAAAATGTTTGTCAAAGAGATTAAAGTTTCTGTTAGGTAGGAAGAATTAAGTTCTGGAAATCTGATGTATAACATGGTGGCTATAGTTAATAATACTGTATGCTACATCTGAAATTTGCTAAGAAATTAGACCTTAAGACCAGGCGCGGTGGCTCACGCCTGTAATCCTAGCACTCTGGGAGGCCGAGGCTGGCGGATTGCTCAGGGTCAGGAATTCAAAACCAGCCTGAGGTAGAGCAAGACCCTGACTCTACTAAAAATAGAAAGAAATTAATTGGCCAACTAAAAATATATAGAAAAAATTAGCCGGGCCTGGTGGTGCATGCCTGTAGTCCCAGCTACTTGGGAGGCTTAGGCAGTAGGATCGCTTGAGCCCAGGAGTTTGAGGTTGCTGTGAGCTAGTTTGATGCCATGGCACTCAACCCCGGGCAACAGGGTAAGACTCTGACTCAAAAAAAAATAAATAAATAAATAAAAAGAAAGAAATTAGACTTTAAATGTTCACCACAGAAAAACAAAATAATGAATGTAAAGTGATAGATATGCTAATTAGATTGATTATGGTAATTATTTCACAATGTATACTTATATCAAAACATCACATTGTACAGGCATACCTCATTTTGTTATGCTTTGTTTTATATACTCTTTGCAGATACTGTGTTTTTATAAATTGAAGGTTTATGACCACCTTGCACCCGGCAAGTTCGTTAGCTCCATTTTTCCAAAAGCATGTGTTCACTTGGGTCTGTGTGTCACATTTTGGTAATTCTCACAATATTTCCACATTTTTAAATTATTATTTTACCTGTTGTGGTGATCTGTGACCAGTAATTTTGGATGTTACTATTATAATTGTCTTGCAGCTCCATGAACCATGCTCATGTAAGGTGGCAGACAATCAATACATGTGTGTGTGCTCTGACTGCTCCACTGACTGGTCATTCCTTCATTCTCTCTCTTTTTTCTCATGTATTTCTATTCCCTGAGACACAGCAATATTGAAATTAGGCCAATGAATAACTTTACAATGGGCTGTAAGTGTTCAAGTGAAATAAAGAGTCACACATCTCTCGCTTATATCAAAAGCTAAAAGTGATTACACTTAGCTAGGAAGGCATGTGAGAAAGGCACTGTTAAGCACAGGGAGGAAGCCCAGTTAGACCTCTTGTGCCAAACAGTTAACCAAGTCGTGAATGCAAAAGACGTTTTTAAAGGAAATTAAAAGTGCTACTCCAGTGAACACATGACTGATGAGAAACAGCCTTATCGACGATCTGGAGAAAGTTTTAGTAGTCTGGACAGAAGATCAAATCAGCCACAACACTTCCTTAAACCAAGCATAATCCAGAGCAAGGTCCTACCTCTTTTCAATTCTATGAAGAGTGACAGAAATAAGGAAACTGCAGAAGAAAACTGGAAGCTAGCAGAGGTTGGTTCATAAGATTTAAAGAAATAAATTTTCTCCACAACATAAAAGTTTGAGGTGAAGCAACAAGTGCTAATGCAGAAGCTGCAGCAAGTTATCTAGAAGATCTAGCCAACACAATTTATAAGGGTGACTACATTACACAACAGATTTTTAATGGAGACAAAACAAACTTCTATTACAGAAGGCTGCCATCTAAGACTTTCATAGCTTGAGAGGAGAAGGCAATGCCTAGCTTCGAAGCTTCAAATGACAGAATAACTCTCTTGTTGGGGTTTAACACAGTTGGTGACTTTAAGTTGATTTCAATTCTCATTTACCATTACACAAATTGCAGGGGCCTTAAGAATTATTTCAAATCTACTCTGCCTTTGTTCTGTAATTGGAACAGCAAAGCCTGGATTACAATGCATCTGTTTACAACATGGCTTACTTAATATTTTAGATCCACTGTTGACACATACTGCACAGAACAAAAAATAATTCTTTCAAAATATTACTACTCATTGATAATACTTTGATAACCCAAGCTCTCATGGAGATGTACAAAAAAATTAATATTTTTTTCATGTTAACACAACACCAATTCTGCAGCCCATGCATCAAGGAGTAGTTTTGAGTTTCAAGTCTTATTATTAATATTCAAGAAATACATTTTGTAAGAATATACCTGCCATAGATAATGATTCCTCTGCTGGACCTGAGAAAAGGAAATTGAAAGCCTTCTGGAAAAAGTGCACCATTTTAGATGCCATTAAGAATATTTTGTGATTCAAGGGAGGAAAGCAAAATATCAATATTAACAGGAGTTTGAAAGAAGTTGCTTTCAACCCTCATGGATGACTTTGCCATCCATGTGGTACAGGAAGTATTACAGATATAGTGAAAACCACAAGAGAGCTAGAATTTGAAGGGAAACCTGAAGATATCACTGAATTTTTGCAATCTCATGATGAAACTTTAATGCATGAGGATTTGCTTCTTATGGATGAGCAATAAAAATGGTTTCTTGAGATAAAATCTACTCCTGGTGGAAATTCTATAAACATTGTTGAAATGCCAACAAAGGATTTAGAATTCTATATGGTTTTATAATGTTTCTATTTTTCAAGTTACCTCATTAAAGCTGAGGGGAGAAAAAAGATACAATGGAGTCTACAGGCATTAGATAAAGACATAACCAGATAAGAAGACTTAAAAGAAATGAATTGCTAGACAATCTACTCACCAGAAATATTAAAGTGAGGCTTCTGGGCTTAAAGGAAATGCCAACAAAGACATGAATAGCACCACAAAGGTAAGTATTTGGGTAAATATGAAAGTCCATATAAATACATTGGTTTTTTTTCTTTAAGTTCTTTATAAAATTGTTTAAAATAATTACAATAATATGTTAATTGGTTTATATTATATATAGATGTAATGTACAGGTATACCTTGTTTTATTATGCTTCATTTTTCTGCATTTCACAGATGTTGCATTATTTTACAAATTGAAGGTTTGTGACAACCCTGCATAGAGCAAATCTATTGGCATCATTTTCCAGCATCATGTACTCACTTTGTGTCTCTGTGTCAGCATTTTTTTAGCAATAAAATATTTTTAATTAAGGTATGTACATTGACTTTTTAGACATAATTCTATTGTATACTTAATAGAAAACAGTATAGTGTCAACACACTTTACATGAACTGAGAAACCAAAAAATGTATGACTTGCTTTATTGCAATATGCACTTTACTGCTGTGGTCTGGAATTGAACCCTCAGTATCTCTCTGGCATGCCTAACAACAAAAACTTAAATGTGGGTGAGAAGAAATTGAACCATATTGAAGGAAATTCTCCATAGTTTAAATAACTGAAGCTATTATTAATCTTAAATTAAATGTGATAATTTAAGGTTCATATTCTTTTTCTCAGAGTAACCAAGAAGAAAATAGTTCATAAAGTATAGTGGATTTGAATAGATCTTTCTTCAAGGAAGACTTATGTGTGGCCAATACACACATGAAAAGATGTTCAACATCAATATCCATTAAAAATGCACAGGAAAATAATAAGATTTCCTAACTTCCCAAACACTAGAATGATTATAATAAACTGAAAGGCAATAATAAGTGTTAGCAAGGATGTAGTAGAATTGGAGCCCCCATATGTAGCTGGGAATGTAAGATAGTACAGCCACTTTGGAAAACAATTTGGCAGTTTCTTAAAATAGTAAACATAAAGTTATCATATGACCCAGTAATTCCTTGCTTATATATACAGTTGAAAATAAAAGAGTTCATAAAGAACATATGTTCCTAGAGAACATAAAAGCTTATACATTAAGCATAAGAGAACAAATGGGTAAAACATTTAGCTTACTCACCTATCAGCAGTAGAAAATATTAGAGTGTTTAGTATGATGTTATCCCTTAAGGAAATTATCCAGATATGTGACAACAGAAACATCAGATTGCTTGTGTATTTGTTTACTAGGGCTGCTGGTACGAATTACCACAAACTTCATAATTTAAAACCACAGAATTTTATTCCCTCATAGTTCTGAATGTTAGAAGTTTGAAGTGAGCTTGTCAGCAGGGCTGTGCTCCCTCTGAAAGCTCTAGGTGAAAATCCTTCCTTGCCTCTTACAGCTTCTGGTAGTCCCAGGCATTCTTTGGACTGTAGATCATAAATTGAATTACTGTTTCTGTCTTTGCATGGCTGCCTTCTCTCTCTCTCGGTGTTATCTCCTCTTTTTATTACGACAATAGTTATTGGGTTTAGGGCCTACCATAATTCAATGTGATCTTATTTTGATTCTTAACCAATTGCATCTTCAAATATACTATTTCTAAATAAGACCATATTCCAGGTGGTTCCAGGTAGACTTGAGCTTTTGGGGAATAGTAGACAACCCATTATACCTTAAACATATAATGGCAGTACTTTTATTCTTATTTGAATCAGAGACTTGGTCACTGTATTAGGCCTTACAGATGCTTAATTTAATAATACAGGATCAAGTACAACATTGCCTCAGAAACAGGCCACCTTTGTTTGAAAATGTTGCAAAATTTGATTCGCGATCACTGATATAAGCACATGACACATTATTAGGAGGCAAACAGATTAGAATAACAGGATGTCTTTTTCATAGGTGAACCTAATTTCTCAGCACACGGATACCTTTGAGTTTATGCAATTCAAGATATAGCATATTCGTCTACTGTTTATTATGTATGACTCTAATAGTAGAATAAATGGGTGAAAACAAGATTGACCTTTCTCACTGCCCTCCAGCATCCCAATTAGTAAATTTATTTTTCTTGTCTCTAAGTCACAAGCTCTGCTAGATTAAAGGTTCTGCTTCCCAGAGAGGAAAGCTACAGTTATGGCTATAAAATGTGGGAAGGAAAAAGTATGTCAGGAATATTTCCTCTTAGTGTTCAAAAAAATGATTAATGAACAATTTTCACAACTATGTTCTGTTTGGGCAAAGCAAAAGTCTGGCCCATATCAGCTAGAACAGCCAAGATGGGCAAAGGGTCTTAGAAGACAAAGTTGAGTACAAGAATTAGTTGTAGCACAAGGGACTTTTCGGCAGGCAACTTGTATTTAGTCTCTTAAAGAATTTGCAGCTTGTTATCTTCTTGTATAATAAATTCACTGAAAAAATGAAGTGAGTGAGTTAGAGTGGTATAAGAGGAGGATAGTGGTGGGAACTTTTGGTACCCTACATAACCACGATTTTGTGCACTTCTCGTTTCAGAAGATAATTCTGCCATAGAATTAGACTCTAATGCTGATAAAATACCACTTTAAGTTTGTGCCACTCCTTTTTTCAATTTTGTCATGGCACTTTTTGTATTATCAGTGTAGAAGCCCACACATCACTAGTACAAGTGAAACCTGGTAATGGAAGAGATAATTTTCAGAAACATCAACTAATGGGGAAAGGAGAAACTTAATGAATGCTTCAAGCTCCTTTTTTTCAGTTTACAATACAAAAGGCAGATTATATACAACTGAGAAACTACCAATACAATCAAGTTCCAATAGCCCATGAATTGTCTTCAGTAAGAAATTTATGTTGGCTTTTCCTCCTTTCTGCCTCAGTTTACCTGTCTCTCACTTTTGCTTTCTGAGATCATCATCTCAAAATATTAATTGTACTTAAGCCCTTCCTAAATTTCTACTTTCATCAAAACATTATCTAAGTCATAAAGGTAAAGTGCAACATTTCATAACTGACCATAATAAGGATTAGGACAATTTATGGCCAGACATTCCTTTCCCAAAAATAAACCTAGTATTTGTTTATTTTAATATTTTTTTAATGAGCACAGCTACATAAAAGTAGCTCCCAAACATAAAATTGAAAGAGTAAATCCAATTGAATACATTTTCTGCAGTTGCCAGTTCCATCCTTTTGGGATTTTCTATAAGTATAAATGATTACACATGCATTCATCAGGTTGAAATTTCAGTTTTTACAACCACTTACTCATATTCAAAGGGCTTCCAATTTGGATCACCATTATCATTAATAATAGTACTATAGTGATCTGGAGATAATTATCATCAATCTGCCTTATAAGTTATTACTTGTATCTGAAATGTAACTTATAAACTCCTCTCTCAGTTTGTGCTTTTTTCAGAAGTAGGGAAAAAACAGCAGACAAAAGGCTTTATAGAGTACAGACATATGGTCTGTCTTAGTTTCTTCAAAAGCTCAGGTGAAAAAAAACTCACTTCTAATAAAATAATCATATAATTTATTTTCAAATTTGGTATTAATTATATAAAAAGATAAGATCTTATTCTACTTGAAATGTTAATTAACTGGAATTTTAAACTTCTTATGTATATCTATAAATAAAAGAGGATAATTCTAGATGTGGCAGACACTTTGCTATTAAGGAGAGAAAGCAATTTTTTTTCTGGCCATTTCCAACTCTTTTTCAAATGTGTAAATGTAGCAATCTCAACTAAATCTAGGGTACTGTTGGCAAGGGACATTATTTTATTATCTTTATAAAATTCTAGAATATTCAGAGTTTTTTAATAAACTGAGGGGTGACATGATGACTCGATTCAGAAGATTAAAAAATAATAAACTTATTATGCTGAGAGAATCTACATGAAGGGGCAAATAAGACGTGTCCGATATTGTTCTATTGTAGGGAATATAACCATTCACACCAGAGACTGAGAAAGTCTGATGAAGAACACAGCAGATTCTTTCTCACAATATATTTTTATTGGGGTAAAACATACATACCATAATATTTGTCATTTTAAAGTGTACAGTTGTAAGTATATTTACATTGTTGTGTAACAGATATCCAGAATCTTTTCATCTTGTATATTTGAAACTCTGTACTGATTAAACAACTTTCTGCTCCTCTCTTGAGCCTCTAGTAACAACTATTATGCCTTCTACATCTATGAATTTGACTACTTTAGATAGTTTACATAATTTGAATCATATAGTATTTGTCCTTTTGTGACTAGCTTATTTTATTTAGCATAATGTCCTCAAGGTTCATCCATATTGTAGGTTGTGACATAACTGTCTTTCTTTATAAGACTGCATAATTTAATTGCATATATATATATCACTCATGATTTTTTATCCATTCATCTACAAATGAACATTTGCATTTCTTCTACTTTTTGCAGTTATGAATAGTGTTGTCGTGAGCATGCATGTGCAAATATTTTTGGATAAATACCCAAGTGTGATTACTAATTATTATATGGTAGTATTTGGTACCATATGGCAGTATTTTACATTTTTTGAAGAACCACAATACTCTTTTCCATAGAGACTGCACTAGTTTATAAGCCTACCAACAATGTACAAGGGTTTCAGTTTGTCCATATCCCCACCAATACTTGTCATTTGCTGTTTTTGTTTGTTTATCTGTTTGTGGCAGCGTCCATCTAATAGGTGTGAGGTGATATCTCATTGTGATATGCATTTCTCCGATGGTTGGTGATGCTGAGGATCTTTTCATGTGTTTGTTGGCCATTTGCATATCATCTTTAGACAATATTTATGCAAGTCCTTTGCCTATTTTTAACTTGAGTCATTTGATCTTTTGTTCTTGAGTCGTAAGAGTTCTTTATATATTCTGGATATTAATCTATCATCAGATATATGAATTGTAAGTACTTTTCTCATTACGTAGGTTGTCTTTTCTCTCTGTTAATTGTAACCTTTAACAAACAAATGTGTTTTAAGTTTGATATAGTCCTATTGGTGTATTTTTTCTTTTGCTGACTGTGTGTTAC
Source organism: Mirza zaza (assembly GCA_008750895.1). Classification (NCBI taxonomy): domain Eukaryota; kingdom Metazoa; phylum Chordata; class Mammalia; order Primates; family Cheirogaleidae; genus Mirza; species Mirza zaza. Next base: position 1,106 of record VSMD01117471.1, on the reverse strand, counting down.
CTATACTTTCTATAAATGTATGAAACAAAATATATAGGATTACAAAGGAATCAAATTATTTTGAAATATATTAATCAAACCATTAAAACTATTAAAAAGAAGCTGTGTATGTGATTATGCTGACACATCAAATGATGAAGTCTTTTGTCAGGACTAATAAGTAGCAAAATATAGTAGTAATGATGACTGTAAATGTAAAGCAATTCACTGTGTACTACTTCTCGACTAGTCTGGATCTGGTGAGACAGAATACGCAGTTATATTAAGTAAGTTTATTACTGACAGATAAGCACCAAGGAACAACAAAAACCTAATATTCGTTGTGAATTAGTCCTCTATGTCTCAGGAAAGCTGCTCAGGGTAAATGAAATCCCTCTCTTGCATGCTCCACTTGCACCACAACTGAGGGACTCTGGAAAGCATCACATCTTGAATTTTATACCCCAGGGATTCATGAATTACTAGGTTAAGGTATTAAAGGACTTCCTGTTTCTGAGAGGACTGGAACAGAGTCCAGGCTGTTCCAGGCAATCCCTTCCTATCTCAGGGCATTACATTTCCAGAACATTCTAAAATTTTTCTTGAGACTTACAAATAAGAAAAGGAAAGAACTGGTTTGGTCCATGGCCAGCCAGATACTTATCTTCCAGTCAACATATTTCAAGATAGCAGCAAGGGTAATGTGATGTGAAAATATATGTAATTTTAATTGGTGACAAGTTACAGGCCAGACAATCCAAAACTACTTTTTTAATGATTTTTATATTTAAAAATCGTTTTATAGGCCAGGCGCGGTGGCTCAAGCCTGTAATCCTAGCTCTCTGGGAGGCCGAGGTGGGCGGATCGTTTGAGCTCAGGAGTTCGAGACCAGCCTGAGCAAGAGCGAGACCCCATCTCTACTATAAATACAAAGAAATTAATTGGCCAACTAATATATATAGAAAAAATTAGCCGGGCATGGCGGCACATGCCTGTAGTCCCAGCTACTTGGGAGGCTGAGGCAGCAGGATTGCTTGAGCCCAGGAGTTTGAGGTTGCTGTGAGCTGGGCTGACGCCACGGCACTCACTCTAGCCTGGGCAATAAAGTGAGACTCTGTCTCAAAAAA
>VSMD01117462.1:0-38501 GCA_008750895.1 Mirza zaza | reverse complement strand
CACACGGACGCAAAGAGATGTGAAGGACAATGGAAACCAAAGAGGGAGTGTAAGGGGGATGAGAGGTAAGAATTACCAGGTAGAATAAACACTATTACGGTGACGGGCACATTAAGCCCCGACTTAAGTATTACAGTGTATCCATGTAACAATAACATTTGTACCCCCTTAATATTTTGAAATATAAAGAAATAAATATCACAGATATAATACAGAATGAGCCATTAAATAAATAACTGCATAATTTGAGAAAATAGTGTGACAATATTAAAACAAAATTCAAAGTGAAAAGATTTAAATATTAATAGAATAAGGAGGAAAATTTTATACTGATAAAAGTTATGCTCTATTTGGAAAATACGAAACCCATAAAACTTTATGTATTTAACTTCATATAAATGAAATTACATTTAAATTTAAATGAGAAGTATCATAAACACATGAAGAAATTGTTAATTCCAAATCTAGGTAAGAAAATTTAACATGTGTTCTCTCAGAAAACTGATCAAGAACAAAAAAAGTAAGGATATAAAGAATGTAAGAAACATTATTTTTACATTTAACACTAACAGTTACCCCAAACAGAAAATTCACATTTTTTACAAACATTCATGAAAGCTTTATAAATAGACAGTGTAAGATAAGAGAAGCAGACCCAATTAGAAAGACTGAAAATCCCAAATGAGCCATTTACTGCAAAGTACAAATTGTTTGTCTAACCTTTTTGATGTACACACTTACGGATATAATGAACGCCACAATTCCATCTTTGTGCATCTCTAATCTTTGTGCCATGATGTTAACAAAGATGAATGTTCCACAGTTACCTTGGCATGAAACAGTTTACCCCCCTCCTGGCATGAGCAATTAGAGTAAAGGACTTTTATCTACTTTGCTTACATTTTAGTTAATTAATAATATTGGATTAATAAATGTTAACATCATTAAAACAAGGCAAATCTGTATTATAAACTAACAAGTTTCCATAAGCAAGACACCAAAGTTCATAGACTCCAGACCACAGGGACTTCCCAAATTAAAATTATGGACCCATTTTTGGTTACTGAATCTCTCATGAAAATAGAAGAGAAAATATCACACTAGATCATTCACTGTTTTAGAAGGATAACATTAAGACACTTAGATTATGAACCATAGATAGCTAGATGCCAGGGAAAATAGGACAGAGAGAGATACACAACAAAGTAGAATGGAAGACTAAATTGTGAGGTACTAGCCAATAATCAAAGCTCAGAATGAGAAAAAGGAAAAAAATCTATAAAGCTGGTAATCTCATCAAGGATGACTTCATAAACTAATAAAGTTTTAGAAGCTTTGTTTTGATAGATAATTTTCCAAACATTACATAAGAGGCAGGAGCAAAATGAAAAAGAACAGTTCTCCAAGAGTGAAGTGAATAGTATACATAAAAGTTATAAATAACTTCTATCTTAACTGTACATCTAATGCTACAAGGATTCCTCTACATAATTTTGAAATAAAGGATGGTGGAATATGACTAATTCAACACTGCCTGAAGTTATATTTTCCATTTCTAAGACAAATGACTTCTTCTGTAAGATATAATAAAATCAGATTCAACAAGCATACACTAAGTGCCTTATTTACACAATATTCTATACTAGAAATTATAGCCAAAACAAAGAAATGACAGATCAAACTTGTCCCTAAGCAAGTAGGCAAGTGAGACAGATGTGTACGTTACTATGATGAAAGGTATATACTGAGGTAGGTGCTAATTAGGGAGAAAAAACAAAACAGGTCAATGGAATTTAGAGAACAAATGAAATAGAATCCTTCTACCACTAATATTTTATGATATCACAATCATGCTTTCGATCTTTTTTCATTGATCTATTCCGATTTTCACATTATACATTGAATAGAATGGGCATGACTATAAAAGGCTTTTTTATTAAGACCACAAGGCTTTCTTAAGAATTACAGAACCTTCAGTACTTGGATTCCCAGTGGCCAAAGGTTACTAAAACCTTCACTTACGCACTTGGAAAAACCAGGTGTGGTGACTCACGACACAACTATTCCTCAGGAAAGAACACAAAAGACAACCATCTATTCTTTTGTTTAAGCACAGCCTTCAATCCAGACATGACAATCTCTTTCCACACAGTATTTCCTATCTCTAAAGAACAGAATAGGGAAACGAACAGGTTATAAAAACCATTCTTGTCTCACTAGTTCTGCTCACTTGTGTCTGTTGTCTTCACTTACTCCTGGATGATGAAGATGCTTCAACGCCGTAGCTGACAAGAATCCTTTAACTAGTAAGTTGATCGTTTCAAGAAAAAAGGACCCTGCAAATGTAGGTACTAGTAATTTTCAAGAGAGACTTTTAAAGAAACCCAAGACTCAGTTCTTTCTTATCTTTGGGTTTTTCAAGATAATAAAAAGTTTTCAGGCACTCTGGATAAATCTCTGATGTGTTTTTAATGAAAATGCACTCAGCGATGCTGTTTTTATATATTTGCAAAATATTAGGGACTATGATGAAGATAAGTTTTTATTAGTATAGATAGTATAGAATATTGTGTAAATGGGGATTTAGAATAGCCCAGTCCACCTAATAGCCCTTTTCTATACTTCTCTTCCTAACTTTCAATGTCAAACAACATTCATTCACCTGACCATAGGCTTAAAGTAATTGAATGTTTACTCTAACATAATGGCTGAGTATCATGGGTATCATTATTGTTACTCAGAAGTCTGCAGCATCCATGTTTTTTATAGTAAGCTTAAGAGTAAATTTTTATAATGCATTTCATTGTTAAACAGCATTTATCATATTATCTCATTTTTATAAGCTATCATTTCTAACTTCAATTAACTGCACAGAAAGAAATCTAAAATTATAATTACTTAATGTTAACTCAATGGTTATTTCTGGGTGGTGAAACTTGTTTTTTTTCTATACAGTTTGAACGCTTTGTAATGCATTTTAATGCCTTTGTAATGTATTTTACAAAGACAGTAACATTATTATTCCAAAAGAAATAAAAGTTGGAATACATTTAAAAAGTAAGTTTTTTAAAAAATTAACATACTAATTCTTGGTACTAGAGAGTAGGAGAGAGTAGTCAAACTTAAGATGAAATTCACAAAACCAACAAAATGCTTATATTCAACGTTGAAATGCAGCTTGTAGTACCATTTGAAAAATGATGAATATTCTGGAAATTCAAATGTTTCAATATTTCTATTTCCTATTTTACATGCTTAATAATTTTAAATTTTTTAAATTAAAAAACAATCTTGGGAGGGGGGAGGAGGGCGGGTATATACATACATAATGAGTGAGATGTGCACCATCTGGGGGATGGTCATGCTGGAAACTCAGACTTGTGGGGGGAGGGGGGGAAGGGCATTTATTAAAACCTTAAAATTTGTACCCCCATAATATGCTGAAATATAAAAAAAAAAATCTTTTCCAAGAATGCAAAGTATTAAATGTAAAATGTATTAAAACCAAAATATTATGTCTTAGCATTTGTATTTTGCCTCCTTAAAAGATTTCAAATGATTACTCTTAAGGATTTCCCCAATAAGAAATAGCTGTGCTGATGGTAATTACTCATCATTTGTGTACCTGCCATGCAGACAACAAACAATGAGCAACACTTGTTCTTTCAGAGACCAGCCGGGAAGGATGAAGGGGCTCTACTTGACCCTGGGCTTCTTGGTGCTCTTAGCCTGCTTCTCGGTAAGCATCATGGAGACCTCACCAGCCTCCTTTGGTGATATAAAGTCATTAAATGCTATTTAAAATCACTTATATGTAACTTGAATATTTTTATACGAGCCAAGCAGCTATTTTTTTTTCCATTTGGGTGGTAGAACAAACCATTTATTCAAAAACAAATATGTAGTGCCTACCACGCACCATGCACTATTCTGGACACTGGGAGACAGTAGTAGGCAAAATGAACAAACAGATGATATGGGAGTGATGACAAATGCTAAGCAGAAAATAATTAAGGAAGGAAGGGTAATATACATGGGGATCAGCTTAAACTTTTTGATTGGGTGGCTAAGGAAGACCTCTGAGAAAAGGAGACTTTTAAGGAAAGAACAAGTGAGAGAGCTAAATGTGAGACTCCTTAGACATAGAATGTTCCAGGCAGAGGAACCACAAGGGCGAAAGCACTAAGGTGAATGTGTCCCTGGTGTGTTCCAGGCACAGCAGGAAGTCAGTATAAGTGAATGGGAAGGAAATGATTAGAAAATGATGTTGAAAGGTAATGGGAGCCAGATTATATAATGCCTTAAAGGTCAGAGTGAAAACTCCTTTACTCCAAGTAAAGTTGGCAGCCATGGGAAGGTTTTAAGGCAAGGAATGACACGATTTATATTTTAAACTACGCTAGACTCTGTGATGAGAATAACTCTGGTTTTGTATTGATTTGACTCATGCTTTAAACACATTAGTTACTGTATTGAGAATTACCTGTAGGAGGATACTATGAGAAGGGAGAAGACTAGTTAGGCAGCTACTGCAATAACTCAGTGAAAAATGATGGTTGCTTGTAGCACAGTGGTGGCAGTGGAAGTGGTTTAGAAGGCATCAAATCCTGGATATATTTTGAAGTAGAGGAACAGGAGTGTGAGAGGTCTGATCTGACTCCAAAGTTTTGTCCTGAGCAAATAGATGGTAAAAATTGCCATCAAATGAAATGAGGAACCTGAACTTGAGAAATTTGGTGGGGAAGGGGAAATGACAGCCATGGAATATTAAACATAATCATCTCAGAGGAAAAAATACACAAAATATACATTAAATGGTATCACAAAGAAAACACCCATGTAAGCACTCTTTTTTAATCAGTGGTAAAGGAGTCAGTGTGCTGCGGGAGCACAGATTATGGTACAATTTAAGAATAAGGACTTTGAACTTAACTCTGAAGGAGATAAGAAACCCTTAGGGCAGAAAAGAGATGTCAGGTGCCCTTTACTTTAATAGCACCACTTGGGGCTACTATATAGAGAATATATTTGAATTCTGAAGCCATATTTTCAATTATTTTTATAGGTTTCCTAGGAATTTGTCCACTTATCTAAATATTCAAAAGTATTGGCATTGTTTCATAATACACTGCTATCTTTTTAATGCCTATAATCTCTTTATTTCTAATATTGGTTATACGTGTCTTCTCTTTCTTGCTTAGATGTACCAGAGACTTGTTGATTCTATGTCTTCTCAAAGAAATAGCTTTCTCGATCCTTTCTATTATATGTTTGGTTTCTATGTCTTAATGTTTGCTCTTTAACTTTTTCTTGTTTTTGGATTTATTTTGATTGTTTTTTCTAATTTAAGAGGAAATGACAGCCTGTTAATTTTATACTTTCTTCTTTTTATAATAAGTTATTAAGATTATCAAATTTCCTCCAAGTACTTCTTCATCTGTATCACATAAATGCTTTCTAATTTCCAAACAAATTTCTAATAAAATTTCTTTTTACCGCATGGGTTCCTTAAAAATGTAATTCCAAATTTCCAAACACATATTTCCAGGATTAACTTATAATGTTATTGAATTATGGTTAAAGACCATAGACTAAATGATGCATATCCTCTAAAAATTTGTTAAGAATTATTTTGGGGCCCAGATTATGGTCAATCTTTATAATTGTCTATGTTTGAAAAAAATACATATTTTATAGTTGTTGCATTCTAAGTATGTCCATTAAGTAAGAGTTTAATTGTATTCAAAATGATCTCTATTTTTACTAATTTTTAGTAAATTTTAGTTAAAAATCATTGAAATCTATCAGTGATTAAGAGAAGCGTATAAAATTTCCATTATGGTTTTTGGTTTGTTTATTCCTCCTTATAGTTCTATAAATGTTTGCTTATTATACCATATTCAGAGGCTATGTTATTGGGCATCACATTTAAAATCATTTTAACTTCCTGGTAAGTGAATGATTTATAAGCATGAAGACAGCCATATTATTAGCTTTAGTAATGCTTTTTGCTTTAAACTTCACTATGATATTTGTGTAGCAACACCAGCTATCTTATGGTTAGATTTGCCTGGCATAACTTTTTCTACTTTAATTTTCATCATTGTATATCTTTAAACAAAATCCAGGCTGACACACTGACAATAATTGTCTTTTAAAGTGGAACCTTTAATTTATTTTCATTTATTGTAATTGACACATTTGGAAAAATATCACTTATTTTGTATTTTCTGTATATTTGGTTTCTTGTCCCTCTTTTTTATTATCTTTTTGAATGAGTATTTTTTATAATTTCATTTCTTCTGCTTCCCTAGTTTGGTAGAAATATGTCATCTGCTTATTCTTTTATGATGATCTAGTAAATAAAGCCTACAAATCAAAGCCTAAAGTTATTGAATATCTTTATCCTCCTCTGGAACTCCAACCTGGAACTCCTGAGGTCAAGCAATCCTCCCGCCTCAGCCTCCCAAGTAGCTGGGACTGCAGGGGTATGACACTATGCCAAGCTTATTTTTCTATTTTTTGTAGAGACAGGGTCTCACAGTGTTGTTCAGGCTGGTCTCAAACTCCTGGCCTCAAACAGTCCTCTTACCTTGGCCTCCCAAAGTCCTGGGATTACAATCATGAGCCACCATGACCAGTCAGCTTTTCTTTTTATACCCCAGAAGAAATTATTTTTGCTTTGCATAAAGTCTGATCAGATTCACCACATGTTTACCACTTCCTTTGCCTAATACCATCATTAGGCATAGGATTTTAGGTTGAAATTTTTCTCTTAGCACATTGGTGTAATCTTAACATCTTGCAATGCTTACTGCTGCTAATAAAAACAACAAATGGAAAATCCATTTTCATTCTTAAGGTACATTTTATGATTTTCAGGTTATTTTTATGATTTTCTCTATTTTTTGGTGTTCTACAGTTTTACTATAATATGTAGGGGAGATTTCATTTTACTTATTTAATATTAGGCTACTTAAATCTATGGTTTGGTGTATTTTAGCACTTCTAGAAAATTCTCAGCCATTATCTTTTCAAATAATACCTCTATTATATTTCCTTTTTTTTTTTTTATTTCCCTTCTGGGATTCCAAGAAATATGTTATCCTATACCTTGTCACTCTATCTTTCATGTCTTTTAACGTGTTTTATATAGTCTGTTTGCTCTCTGTGTTGCATTCTGGATAACTTCTTCATATTTATCTTCCAGTTCTCTCTTGAGTTGCATCTAATCAGCAATTAAATAAATCCACTGAATTTTTTTGGTTTAATTGTCTTTCATTTCTAGAAGATATATCAGCATGACTTAAAATTTACCTTGTCATTTTCATGATACTTTGTACATATTTTCAAGATTGCTTAAATTTTTGCCTATTAATTCCATCATCTAAAGTCATTTGAGTGTCTGTTACAGTTGCTTATTGCTTCTGCTGATTCTCATTGATGGTGTCTTGTTTTAACATAGGGTCATTTATTTTTTACTATGAGTTTCTCATTCATTAAGGTATGGAATGAAGGAGAATTCCTCCAGATAGAAAATGTACATTTGCTTCTGCTAGCTTCCTGGAACACTACTGGTCTAAGATTATTCTAAATTAAATTATTATCTTGAGGTTTCTTGTATCACCCAGGATATAAACTGAGGCTACAAAACCCACAAGAGGGATAACTTGTTTTCTAAATTCTGAGTGTTAATATCCCCCCTCTTCACTCAGCACCAGGTTTCCAATTAGCTGGTTTTTCTTACTGTCTTTTCTTATAATTTTATTCTGACAGAATTGTAGTTTCATAATATATTTTATGTCAACTCAGGATAATCCTCCCCATCATGTTCATCATTCAAAAACATGTAGTTGTTCCTACTGTTCTTTCAAGATATCAGATGTTTTGTTTCCTGTAAAATCTGATTTTCTCAGTCAGAAATAATTGGTTTCTTGTCTACGATTATTCACTGGCTCACTCATCTTATCACTCAGTATTTTGTTCATTATATTCCTCCAATACTTTTGCAATGTCCATTTCCCACTACACTAATACAGGTCTCTTCCAACGCATACTATGAATTAGACACCAGAATCCAGAGTTAGCCATGGTCCAGTGATTAAGAAAGGCGATTATGCTGCCATGTGTCTACTCCGAAAACAGTCATATTCAAAGGAAATTCTAGGAACACCAAGATTAACAGGTAGCAAAACCAGTGATTTCTCTAGCACTCCACAAACTTAACCATCATCCATTTTCCTTTACCACCTCCCCTCAGACTAAGTGTTGTCACATCTACAGAAGCTTAAGTAGTTCAGAATTCATAGGCTATGATACACCAGAAAAAAAATTAATAGTAGTAGCTAACTTTTGTAGAGCTCTTACTACATGTCTACTATATACTAATTTTTCATCTATTAATGTATTATATTAAAATTATTTCTTTTGGCTATGACTTTATCACAGTAAGAACACTTAAATGTTAAGAAAGTGGATCTCATGTTAAGTGCATAGAATAGTAATGTTCAGTACAGGCAAAATATTGCACAGCAGATCTCTAGAACTGAATTATCCTGCATAACTGAAACTTTATACCTATTGAAAAGTAACTCCCCATTTCTCCCTTCCCCCAGCTACTAGCAACTACCATTCTACTCTGTTTCTATGAGCTTCCACTCATTATTTATCCTTGCATTATTTATCCTTCTATGACTAGCTTATCTCACTTAGCATAATGTTTTCAAGTTCATTCATTATATTGTCACAAATGATAGGATTTCCTTAATTAAAGCTAAATATTATAATATCGCATTATATATGCACATTTTTTATGCATTCATCCATTAAGAGACATTTAGGTTGTTTTCACATCTTAGCTGATATAAATAATGCTACAATAATCATGAGAGTGTAGATATATCTTTAAGACACTGATTTCATTTTTTTCTCTATAATCAAAAGTGGAATTGTTCTATCATATATTAATAGTATTTCTAATTTTTTGAGGAACTTCCATACTCTTTTCAATATAGGCTATATCATTTTACATTCCCAGCAATAAAGTGAGAATGGACAAGGTGTATGAAGGTTCCAATTTCTCCACATGCTCTCCAACACTTGTTTTATTTCATCTTTTTGATAATAGCCATTCTAACAGATGTGAGATGATATATCATTGTGGTTAAAATTTGCATTTCACTGATTAGCGATGCTGAGCAACTCTTTATATACCTGTTGGCCACTTGTAAGACCTATTTGGAGAAATGCATATTTAAGAGTTTTGGCCATTTTCTAAACAGGTATTATTTCTAAACTAATAGTTTTGTTTTTGTCTTTTGGGTTTTGTTTGCTATTAAATCAAAGAAGTCACTTATATATTTTGGAGATTAACCCCTTAACAGATATATGGTTTGCAAATATTTTCTCCCATTCCATAAGTTGCCTTTTCACTCTGTTAATTGTTTCCTTTACTGCACAGAAGCTTTTCAGTTTGATGTAATCCCATATGTCTATTTTTGCTTTTATTGCATGTGTTTTTGGAGTCATATGCAAAAAAATCATTTCCCATATTTTCCTGTAGAAGTTTTATAATTACATTTAAGTATTTAATCCATTTTGAGTTGATTTTTGTGTATGATGTAAAATGAGGGTCCCATTTCACTCTTTTACATATAGATATTCAGTTTTCTCAACATCATCTGTTCAAGAGACTATCCTTTTCCCATTGTGTATTTTCAGCACTTTTTTTTTTTAAAGCAGACTGTTTATGTGTGGATTTATTTCTGGGTTCTCTATTCTGTTCCTTTGGACTATACATCTATCTTTATGTCTATACCATACTGTTTTACTTACTGTAGCTTTGTTATTGATATATATTTTGAAATCAAAAAGTGTGATACCTCTAGCTTTGCTTTTTCTTCCTCAAGATTCTTTTGGCTATTTGGGGTTCTTGTGAATTCATATGAATTTTAGAACTGTTTATTTCTATAAAAAGTACCATAAGATTTTGATAAAGATTACATTTAATCTATAAATCACAATGTGTAGTATGGACATTATAACATTTTCCAACCCACGAGCATTGATGTCTTTCCATTCATTTGTGTCATCTTTCATTTCAAATGCATTTATTAGTTTGAACAGCTTTTAGTGTAGAGTCTTTAGGGTTTTCTACATATAAGATTATCTCATTTACAGACAGTTTTACCTCTTCCTTTCTGGTTTGGATGCCTTTTTTCCCTCATAATTGCTCAGGCTAAGATTTCCACCTACTATATATTTTTTCAAGTACAGTATATGACCTTCAATCCACTACTGTATTTAATAGACATAGTAAGAGTGAGCATCCTTGCCTTGTGCCTTTTGTGGCTGAGTAGAACTTCATGGTGTATATATACCATATTTTATTAATCCACTCATGTATTGATGTGCACTTGGGTTATTTCCACATCTTTGCAATTGTGAATTGTGCTGCTGTAAACATTCAAGAGCAGATGTCTTTTTTATAGAATGTCTTTTGTTCTTTTGGGTAGATGCCCAGTAATGGCATTGGTAGATCAAATGGTAGTTCTACCTGTAGCTCTTTGAGGTAACTTCATATTACTTTCCATAAAGGTTGTACTAGTTTGCAGTCTACCAGCAGTGTATGAGTGTTCCTATCTCTCTGGCATCCACTCCAACATTTATTGTTTTGGGACTTTTTAATAAAGGCCATTTTCACTGGAGATAAGTGATATCTCATTGTGATTTTGATTTGCATTTCCCTGATGATTAGAGATGTTGAGCATGTTTTCATATCTTCATTGGCCTTTAGTCTATCTTCTTTTGAAAAGTTTCCCTTCATGTCCTTTGCCCATTTTTTGATAAGGTTGTTTGATTTTTTTCTTGCTGAGTTTCCTGAGTTCTATGTAGATTCTAGTTATCAGTCCTTTATCAGATGTGGAACATGTGACTATTTTCTCCCATTCTGTAGGTTGTCAGTTTGCTCTTGTGATAGACTTAAACCTAAGGCATGAAACTGTAAGAATTCTAGAAGAAAATGTTGTAAAAACTCTTATAGACATTTGCCTAGGCAAAGAATTTATGATGAAGATCCCCAAAGGTAGTTACAGCAACAACAAAAACAAATAAATGGGGCCTGATTGAATTAAAAAGTTTGTGCACAGCTAAAGACAAATATTTAATGTGATAAATACCCAAATTATACTGATTTTGATCTTTACAAATTATATATATATATATTAAATTATCCCATGTACCATCCACCAAAAAAAATACAGAGCTAGTAAGTCATGTCAAAAATGAAGAGTTAGATAATTTTGAATTTAAAAATTCAAACTATAGATTTGGGCCAAATTATAAGGAGCTAAAAATAATCAATTCAGGACTCTAAGAATTAATTCAACAAAAGCAAATAGACAAGTTGGGAAATGGGAGTATTTGCATCAAAAATGAAAATATTAGAACTGTTTATGAAGATTAATCAGCAAGTTGTCTGGAGGATTGCCAAGAAAGATTAGAGAAGAAGTGGTAGAGAAAAGTTATTTGGAAAGCTGTCATAAAATGGATGCTGCTTCTCTTTTTTCAGTAAACATAAATTGAGCACCTAAAATGAGCAAGTTTCTTAGTTAAGGGCTCTGAATATAATAAATCCATTAGTCCCTCCATTCCTCTATGAATTTGAAGTATTATAGTCTAAGAAAAATGAGAGCCTCACATTCTCATTCACAGTATCCATCAGGGGTAGAGAATGTGGTAGTCTCTGTCACTTTGTGCTGATCACCACAGTGTGATATTTGGAGAACCCTCCTGAACAAAATCTTTGCTCCCCATGCAGTAGTTATCTCAGAAAAAAAGAATTTTCCCTATTATCCAGGAATAACATAGTTTTACCAGTGCATAAAGAAAGCTTACTCAAGACTTTAATCTGTGGAATTTTCAGTAAGAAGTTGTTCATGCTAAATGCTTTCCTTTCTCCTTCTATAGACGAGTAGAACCCAAGAGAGACAAAACAGGCTGAAAAACAGGCGACAGGTAAATCCACCTCCACGAGCATCATCTTCACTTCAGCATGGAACTTCCTCAGGGAGAAGGAGTCAGATTCCCATTCAGCTAAAGCCATCTTCTCAACAAGGATCTAGAGGCCATCAAGCCCGTTTAAATCCCTCTGGACAAAAGAGATCTGCAAACATAAAATCTAGTCAAAGCTCTACTGTACAACAAAGTAGACAACCACCCCCAAATTATCCAAATTTACCAGTTAAACCAAGATCTAGCACTACCAGAACTGATGCAGGTAAACCTGCTCAGAAGTCAATTAGAAGTAGTAAACCCCTTACAGGTAATTACATTCGTCCAAAATTAGATCCATCCAAATTTCCTTCATCTCAAAAGGACATTAATCCCAAAAGTAAGCCAAACTTAGTAAGTAAGCCAAAAATATCTAGCCAATCAAAATCTCAGTCAAAAACATCTGAACAAAATAAATCAACAAAAAATAAGCATGTTATTAAGAGAAATTACTTAACTAGGACTACAAAACAATCATCAGGTACACAGAAAACGTCTGCTAAATCAAAACTTCAAGAAAACAAAACCATAAAGCAACAAGCCAGTAGTCTAAGAAAACCTCCCACACAAAAACAAGCTAACCAGAAATCTAGTGGACAAAACAAAACTAAAGAGAAAAAACAACAAACAAGTAAGCTGCGATCTAAAAATCCCAGGCCTACCAATCTTCGATTGGGCCAATCAAAACCAAATCAGGTATCTCTTGCACAAAAAGGAGGCCGCCAACGCCAAAATAATACAAAATTAACAACTCACAAAGAATCTAGCATTTCTAAAACCCGTTCAGTTGGAACACCTAAAAAATTAAGAAAGAAATCTAAGTCTCCCACAAGTACCATTAGTCAACAGAAGGCAAGCCAAACCAAAACATCTTCATCTTCAAATCCTAAAAATAATGATCTCCAACAAGCAAAGCCACAGATAGTACGCCAGCAGAAAATATCCAGCCAACCAAAACTTAAGAACACAATTATTAAACAGCAACCACGTCAAGTAAAAAAAGTTATAAAAAAGATTAGACGCTCTAAACCGAAAACAGAAGGAAATGAACAAAAAAGGTCAGTGAAAGCCAAGCGTGGATCTCGCCCATCTGGTCAACCAAATCCTTCTGCACCACAAAGTAAGCAACAAATCCAAAGCCCCAAAAATTCAACAGTTTACAAAAAACCTAGGACAACCAAGTTTCGCCAAAGTGAAACTGCTAAAAAATCACCAAGGAAATCCCAAACTCGGTCTAGTTCCAATGTTCAGCAGAACCCCAAACAGTCCAAGCCATCTTCAACTGGTAAAAGAAATGGCAAACGCAGAGTTAAACTGCCAAAAATAGCTGATCAATCCAAACTTCATAAAAATATAACTGTTAAGCAACCATCGAGTCAAACAAAATCTCTAGCACAAAAGCCAACCACCCAGAGAAAAGGAAAAACTGTGAAAAAGATTCTAAGAACATCTAAGCCTCACTTAAGAAGCAAAGTTCAACAAAATCCAAAAAGACCCAATCCGCCTGCAGTTTTAATTGGTAATAGAAATGGTCATCCCCAAACTAAGCCACAACCATTAGGTCCACAGAAAACATCTAGCCTATCAAAACCTCGTAATAATTCAACCAAAAAACAGCAAGTCAGTCAAACAAAGACTCCCACACAAAAACAAGTTAGCCAAAAACAAGCATATCATCTAAATGCTACTAAAAAATCTGTGACGTCAGTACCCATTGCAAATAGACCAAACAAAACCAAAAAAGTAATAAAGCAACCTGGTAAACAGAGAGTTGTGCGTAGACGTCACCCATCCAGTAAATCAAGACCTCTTCAAAAATCTCCTGAGCAACAAAACTCCCACCAACCCCCAAGTCCTAGGGATTCACCAGTTCCTAAAAAACGTAGAATTGTGAGATACCGTCCAGGCAAAACCACAAAAAATTTAACAAGGAAACCTAAACCTAAAGATCAACGTAAAACTAAGCCACAACCATTAGCTCCAAAGGAAACACCTGGCCCAGCAAAACCTCATAGAAAACCAACCATAAAGCAACAAACAAGTCAAGCAAAGCCTGGTCCAAATGTTCCCAAAAGTCAACAGACTGGGCCCTCAAAACCTCCTTTGAATAAACCAGTAAGGAAACAATCTATCCAAAGAAAACCTAAGGCAAAAGCAAGAAATCCAAAGAAAATCAAAAGGGTAAGGCGTCCTAGTCACAGACTTCCTCAGCAAGGCCCTCATGATCATCGTCCTGGACAACGAAAACCTGGACCAAAGATTCCTTCGCCCAGTCATCCTACTGCACAAAACCAATTTGGTCATCTACCTTATCACCGTCCACATATACCTGTCCAGCGCCCTGGCTCACAAAAACCTTGTGTAAAGCAACCTGGTAAAAAGCAACCATCTTGCTCACGCAGACCTCCTCGAAAGCCATCATTGAGACCTAAACCTGGCTCTCATCCTCATCGTCCTGGGAAGTTGCCAACAAAACCTACTCCAACAACCACTGAGACTTCATCTTCAGGACCTTTGTCATCGACCACTAAACCTTCTACAACCATTAAATCTTCATCAACTAGCAGAAAGCCGACCACAACCTCAGTGGCTTCTACCACCAAATCTTCTCCCACTTCTAAACCTACAACTACAACCACAAAATCCACTGTTTCTACCAAATCTGTGGTTACTACCCCTAAATCCTCCACAACTACAAAGGCTCCTACGACCAAATCCTCCACCACTAAGAAACCTGCCACAACTATAACTACAACCACTACCACAACCACGGCTGTGACCTCCACCACCAAATCTACCACCACTTTGAAACCTACTACCTTCACAACCAAATCTACCACAACTATAAAACCTGTGATTTCTACTACAAAATTGACCACCTCTACCATGCCTCAACTTGCTACCACTGTCAGTTCAGTAGCTGGCACCAGTTCATCTGCCCCTGTATCTCTCAAACCAACTCAAATTACCAGTTCCTCTTCCACGATCCCTATTACTACAAAATCCACCCCAGTTTCCAAACCCGTGGTGAAAACCACTGAATCTTTGTCTACTACCACCAAAGTAGCTGCATCTACTAGCTCAGTATCCGTCACCACTAAAACAACTCCTGCTTCTACTTTCTCAACAAGTGTGACAAAAACTACATCACCTATCACCACAGAAGCAGCTTCTGAGTCTACATTAACCAGCACTACGCCCACGACTACCACTGCATCCACTGCCAGTCCAGTCGTCCTATCTTCACTTCCTACTACAACTCTGGCAGGAAGTACCTCAAAAGCTGGAGATACTACAAAGACATCAGCCATAACCACAGCTGTTCTCTCTACAACACCAGCAGGAAACGCATCTGCTACCACTATAGCTGCCTCAACCACACCTGCTCCCTCTAATTCTCCTTCAACGACTTCTATCTCCATCACCAAATCTGCTCTCTCTACCACAACTGCTGCCACCAGCACCACTGCTGTGGACACCACAACTCCTGCTGCCACAGCACAGACTTCCATTAGCACCTCTGCTGCTGCTTCGTCTGCCTCTACATTTGCAGCGACATCCAGCTCTGCCTCTGCTGCATCAAAGTCCAGTAATGCCACCTCTGCCACTGTGGCCACAGCTACCACGAAAATAACTACTTCTACTGCTACAGCCAAGGAAGACGCCACCACTTCTACTGCCCTTAGCACAGCAATATCCACAGTGGTCGTCCCCAAAACCTCCACAGAACTTGCTTCCTCCTCCACCACTGTCTCTGCTGGACTTTCTTCGACTACCAAAGCAACCACCACAGCTTCGCTCACTGACACAGTGGCCACAACCCTGGTCGCTGAAGTTGACACGTCAACATCTAACTCTAGCCCACTTGATGAAACTACATCTGATTCTGAATCGGACTCTAGTGAATCAGACACTACTGAATCAGACACTACTGAATTGGACACCTCTACTGCCTCCTATACATCGCCTGCCACCACACAGCCCCCCACTGCCACAGATGTTTCTTCTGCTGCCACCAGCACTGCCCCAGCCACCACCAACCTTTCTTCCTCCTCAGCCACCAGCCAGTCTGTCTCCACCACTGTCCCCACAGCTTCCACCCCTAGTGCCACCAGCAAGGCCATAGCCACCTCCACCGTTTCTTCCTCCTCAGCCACAAGCCGGTCTGTCTCCACCACTGTCTCCACAGCCTCCACCCCTGCTGCCACCAGCACGGCCCCAGCCACCTCCACCCTTTCTTCCTCCTCAGCCACCACCCAGCCTGTCTCCACCACTGTCTCCACAGCCTCCACCACCGCTGCCACCAGCACAGCCCCAGCCACCTCCACCCTTTCTTCCTCCTCAGCCACCACCCAGTCTGTCTCCACCACTGTCTCCACAGCCCCCACCCCTGCTGCCACCAGCACGGCCCCAGCCACCTCCACCCTTTCTTCCTCCTCAGCCACCACAGAACTTGCTTCCTCCTCCACCACTGTCTCTGCTGGACTTTCTTCGACTACCAAAGCAACCACCACAGCTTCGCTCACTGACACAGTGGCCACAACCCTGGTCGCTGAAGTTGACATGTCAACATCTGACTCTAGCCCACTTGATGAAACTACATCTGATTCTGAATCGGACTCTAGTGAATCAGACACTACTGAATCAGACACTACTGAATTGGACACCTCTACTGCCTCCTATACATTACCTGCCACCACACAGCCCCCCACCACCACAGATGTTCCTTCTGCTGCCACCAGCATGGCACCAGCCACCTCCACCCTTTCTTCCTCCTCATCCACCAGCCAGTCTGTCTCCACCACTGTCCCCACACCCTCCACCCCCACTGCCACCAGCACAGCCCCAGCTACCTCCACCCTTTCTTCCTCCTCAGCTACCAGCCAGTCTGTCTCCACCACTGTCTCCACAGCCTCTACCCCCACTGCCACCAGCATGGCCCCAGCCACCTCCACCCTTTCTTCCTCCTCAGCCACCACCCAGCCTGTCTCCACAGCCTCCACCCCCGCTGCCACCAGCATAGCCCCAGCCACCTCCACCCTTTCTTCTTCCTCAGCCACCACCCAGTCTGTCTCCACCACTGTCTCCACAGCCTCCACCCCTGCTACCACCAGCACGGCCCCAGTCACCTCCACCCTTTCTTCCTCCTCAGCCACCATCCAGCCTGTCTCCACAGCCTCCAGCCCCGCTGCCACCAGCACAACCCCAGCCACCTCCACCCTTTCTTCTTCCTCAGCCACCACTCAGTCTGTCTCCACCACTGTCTCCACAGCCTCCACCCCCACTGCCACCAGTACAGCCCCAGCCACCTCCACACTTTCTTCCTCCTCAGCCACAACCCAGTCTGTCTCCACCACTGTCTCCACAGCCTCCACCCCCGCTGCCACCAGCACGGCCCCAGCCACCTCCACCCTTTCTTCCTCCTCAGCCACCACCCAGTCTGNCCCAGTCTGTCTCCACCACTGTCTCCACAGCCTCCACCCCCGCTGCCACCAGCACGGCCCCAGCCACCTCCACGCTTTCTTCCTCCTCAGCCACCACCCAGTCTGCCTCCACAGTCTCCACCCCCGCTGCCACCAGCACAGCCCCAGCAACATCCACCCTTTCTTCCTCCTCAGCCACCACCCAGTCTGTCTCCACCACTGTCTCCACAGCCTCCAACCCTGCTGCCACCAGCACAGCCCCAGGCACCTCCACCCTTTCTTCCTCCTTAGCCACCACTCAGTCTGTCTCCACAGCCTCCACCCCCACTGCCACCAGCATGGCCCCAGCCACCTCCACCCTTTCTTCCTCCTCAGCCACCAGCCAGTCTATCTCCACCACTGTCTCCACAGCCTCCACCCCCGCTGCCACCAGCACGGCCCCAGCCACCTCCACCCTTTCTTCCTCCTCAGCCACCACCCAGTCTGTCCCCACAGCCTCTACCCCCGCTGCCACCAGCACGGCCCTAGCCACCTTCACCCTTTCTTCCTCCTCAGCCACCACCCAGTCTGTCTCCACCACTGTCTCCACAGCCTCCACCCCCGCTGCCACCAGCACGGCCTCAGCCACCTCCACCCTTTCTTCCTCCTCAGCCACCACCCAGTCTATCTCCACCACTGTCCCCACAGCCTCCACACCTGCTGCCACCAGCACAGCCCCAGCCACCTCCACCCTTTCTTCCTCCTCAGCCACCAGCCAGTCTGTCTCCACCACTGTCTCCACAGCCCCCACACCTGCTGCCACCAGCTCCACATCTGCTGCCACCACATCTGTCCCTACCACAACTACTCTGACAGCCAGCACTGCCACAACAGAGATAGCCACCACCACAGCTAGTCCCTTTTCTACATCAGCAGCCACTACATTTTCCCCCACCACTGAGGAATCTTCCCCATTGTCTACAGATGCTACCGACACTGCCACAGCCACCTCAGCTGTCCTGTCCAGCACACCTGTCACCTCAACCACAGCTTCTGTTAGTTCCTCCTCGGCACCCACCATGCCTGCTACCACTACAGCTGCAACCACAGTGGCACCCTACACCACTTCAGCTGCTGCGCCCACCACACCTGTTTCCGAAGAGGTCACCTCTGACACCCCCACGACTCCAATACCTGCCACCACATCTGCTTCCTCCACGCTTGATGACACTACCCTTGCTGACACGACCAACATTGTCTTCATAACTGATGACGCTTCAACACCTAGTGCTACCACGTTTTCTGGAACATCTGATGAGAGTGATGCCACTGATGAGTATGACACAGAGACACCAGCTGCTTCTACAGATGACACCGAGCATCAATATAAAAAAGACTGACTTTCTAGAGCCGATCTACCATAGAGCATGAATTACCTGGGTGTGACTTCTGAACCAAATATAACCTGAGGCCAAAATCTTATACCTACTATGCTTTCTTACAAACATGCTAAATTTTAGTGTAGCTAAAAATACTT
The DNA here is from genome assembly GCA_008750895.1 of Mirza zaza. Lineage (NCBI taxonomy): Eukaryota > Metazoa > Chordata > Mammalia > Primates > Cheirogaleidae > Mirza > Mirza zaza. The sequence goes on along the minus strand of VSMD01117462.1, from coordinate 19,511 downwards.
TACTTTCTATTCTTAAAATTAAAAGAAACTTTAAATAGCATAGGTGTATTTCCTTTCAGTACACAAACTAGAAGTATCATTTCTATTACCTGTGAAATTATAAAGACTTGTCTTTAAGCATCATGAGCACTTTTTCTAGAATCTATGCCCAAAAGAAAGATTTAAAGAAATTACACCAAAATGTGTTTGCTTTGGTGAATAAATTACGTATGCCTTCAGGACTGAGAATGAAATCAAATCGTGACCAAAAGAATCCCTTTATCCGCCTGTTCAACACCCCTCCCTAAACTTCTCTAGCTCTCCATGTCACTCAGAAAATGCACTCTGGACTTGGTGGACTACGCACGCACAAATATACATCTTTGGTAAATATGCATAATTAGAAAGTAATGGAAGATAACCACAAGGAAGACAATTTATGAAGAAAAGTTAACATGCTATTACTTATACATTGGTAGTCGCCACAAAGAGTTTGAATTAGAAGAGTCTTTATTAAAGATCCAATAGCAACTTATAAATGAATCAAAAACATCCAGCATCATTTTCTGAAAAAGCAATACAACTAGAGGAAGCAGAATGCACACAATCTGAGATCCCATTCACGTGAGACTGGACATGAACTTGCACATGGCTTTTACTCAGCATTCATTTGCGTAATGAGATTTATATTAACAAAATGTCTAGAAAGGGTAAGCTGGACGCAACAAAAATTAAATGAAAATGAAAGCTAATGTGAGAAAATTGAAGATACATTTTAGCAACATTTGCATTTTATTTCCAATAATCCTTGGCCTCTGAAAAGATCATTTTTAAAGGATAATTTATAGCATTGAGGTGCCCCAGGCACAAATTAATCATTCATTAGACATTATGGAATGAGTAAAAATGACCTCTCACAAGATGATGATATAATATTAAAATGAATTAAATGAATTACATAAAAGAAAAATTAAATGTCTAATATTCTTTACAAATGTATTCCTAAGTTTTCTGTAAGCTGATTATTTTTAATTGAATCATACTGAGTTCTAAAAATGCCTACTATATGCAATCTTTTAAATTATAATAAACACTATATGAAGAGAAAAATCGCCTTTTATTTTTTCTGCTGGGCAGTTTTGAATTCTTTTCATGGTATTCGCTTAAAGAATTATCAAGTAGAGCATTTATCAAAAAAAAATTCATAAATTCATTTCTGGGGATTATGATTGTGTATCTCTCACAGAACACACAGAATAGCAGCAAGCTCTGAAGAATTTACTTCAAAGCTCATATGATTATTTAAATATAATAAAGATCCTCTTCAACAGTGCGCATTAGCATTACCAAACAGAAGAAATACCTGCCCCTGATGGGAAATACACAACAAAGAATATCTCTTCTTGATTTTTCCTAGCTTATAAAAGTTTGAAGTGATTGCTTTCTTCTGGGAAATCTGAGAACTCCTTGGTTGCTTTCAATTAAAAAGATGTGTATGGGTACAGGGGGAGGAAAAAAAATTTTTAAAAAGATGTATGTGGGCCAGGTGCGGTAGCTCACGCCTGTATTCCCAGCACTCTGGGAGGCCTGGGGAGAAGGCTCGCTCGAGGTCAGGAGTTCGAAACCAGCCTGAGCAAGAGTGAGACCCTGTCTCTACTATAAATAGAAATAAATTAATTGGCCAACTAAAAATATATAGAAAAAATTAGCCGGGCATGGTGGCACATGCCTGTAGTCCCAGCTACTTGGGAGGCTGAGGCAGGAGGATTGCTTGAGCCCAGGAGTTGGAGGTTGCTATGAGCTAGGCTGATGCCACAGCACTGTAGCCTAGGCAACAGAGCGAGATTCTGTCCCCCCAAAAAAAGATGTATGTGATAAATTAAATTCAATGGTTAGATTTAGGCATACGTAAGAGAAAGCACTCAGATCCACCTCCAATACTATCTTCGTATGCCTATAACTCCTCGATCTAGGCAGATATTTGACTAGACAATATGCCTGGATATGAAGTAACCTGTATATAAGACACCCCCCACATTTTCCAGGTAAGAACATAATCAAAAAGCTTTTGAATTTATAAACATGAATATAAGTTTCTAAAGATGTAATGTTGTCACATTCTACCTGTAATGCTTAGTTTGTTTAGTTAGATATCTACATGCATGCTCAAAACTATATATTATGTGAAAAAAGATACTAACTTTAAAATAATGTTCAACTCTCACATTTAATGTTTTAAACTCTTCCAATTCATATTTGATGCACCATGAAAGACATCTCATATCATACACACATTATGGAATAGTTTAGCGTTAGTGGTAGTCACCTACCACTAACACGCCACAGCCCACAGTTGCAAAAACACGGCCTTAAGAATTACATGCAGGTTTCACAAAAACACAGCCTTAAGAATTACGTGCAGGTTTGACTCACGAATTCTCTAGTAAGCATGGGTCACAGCTGCGAGAGCCATCACCAAGGGGCTGGGAATTTAGTTTTCTGAAAACATGCTTCCTCCAATGGCACCTTTCCTTTCCCTCCTTGTTCCAGTCTTTTTTTCTTTTCCCAGAAACAGAAGTGTCACTCTGGCCCCAGGCTGGAGTGCAGTGGCAAGGATCATAGCTCAGTGCAGCCTGGAACACCTGAGCTCAAGCAATCCTCCTGCCTCAGCCTCCTGAGTAGCTGGGACAACAGGTGTGCACCACCACACCTGGCTATTTTTTTATTATTATTTTTTGGAGACAGGGTCTCACTTTTTTGCCTAGGCTGGTCTCCAATTCCTGGCCTCAACCAATCCTTCAGCCTCAACCTCCCTTGTTGGTGGGATTAGCCATTTACTGTACCCAGCTGTTTTTGAGCCTGGACTGGGATCCCTGGATTCCACTGCTGTCAAAACTCCAGATCTTGTCAAAGCAAAGCTGACTCTCCTTTTCTCTGGGATTGACCCAGAACTATAATTATCAAGCCTAATTTGTTCCAGGTTCCAATTTCAACGTTTTCTATTATAGATTGTTCAACTACCCTCAAACTGAATTAAATAAGCATTCAACTTAAGAAGTTAGAAAAATCACAACAAAATAATGCTCCTTTTAAGACTAATAAAAATTTTAAATATTTTTAAAATAGTAAAAAGTAATTATTTTAAGTTATCAAAGAAATAGAGGAATTGCTGGCAAGCCTGATTAGGGAACAAAAGTAGAAAACAGAAATATGCAACATTAGGAATGTGACATGACATAGAACCACAAATGAAGAAATGGGAAGAAATATTAGAGAAAATTGTGTGCATCTTGGCAACACCCAACATGATTCATCAATGGCAATGGATGATTTTCTAGCAAAACTTAAACTATAAAAACTGAGAATAACTAAAAACTATACTGAGGTTTACCACTTTGAAAAACATCAGATCCAGGTAGTTTTAAGTAGTCTTCTAAATACATAAAACCATAATTGAAAACAGAGAGGTTAACCATGTTTGCAAACTGGAAAATACAGTATTATTAAAATTGCTGATCCTTCCCAATAAATATGTAAAATCAGTGCAACTCCAATAGAATCCCAGTGAGGATAGGTTGGGATTATTTCATGTGCTTTGGAACCAGACAACTCTTCCCTGAGCAGAGATAGGGTGACCTGGAACAGAATGTTAAAACCCAAACAGCATGAGGAAAGCTCATGGAGGAGGACCACCCAGTGAGGGGTGGCAGAGTGTGAGTGGGGCGAAGGCAGCAGGCACAAGGGCCTGAGCCCAAGATGGATTACACAGGGCACTCCTGCCTGGGGACAGCCCAGTACAGTGAGTCTGAGCCCATGAGGGGTGAGAAACAGCAGTCTGGTGGGAGGAGCCATTGTCTAAACAGGTGAGACAGGCATCCACATTGGGGTGGGTGGCAGGGAGGGGGTGCAACCCAGTACAGGTGGTCAAAACCCAAGCAAGGTGAGAAGGGTGTCCACATAGGAAGGCTGCCTGCTCTGAGGTGCTGGAGTTCAAAAGAGGTGGGAAGACATCCACATTAGAATCAGACCAACACAGGGGGTTGGAGGATGAACAGGGTGAGGAGAGCTTCTATATGGTGAAAGGACGGGGGAGCTGGTCTGGTATGGGGTGTTGAAGTTCCAGTAGAGTGAGGAGGGTTTCCATGGGGATCAGAGGAGAATATGGTGGCTCAGTGCAGGTACTGGAGCATGAGTAGGAGACAAGGGCTTCCACAAGGGGAAGGGGACAGTGCATGACAAGGGGATATTGATGACATGTAGGGCAATTGATCAAGTAAGTATAATGTTAGAGAAGGGAATTCAAAATATTGAAAAGGTGAAAACTAGAATGAACCTTTTGGGTTTGGATTGGAATTGGTGATATCAGTGTGAATTCAATATAGACAGATGCACAAATAAGTGTGTGTGTGTGTGTGTGTGTGTGTGTAGCTATGCATATAGATAACTTTATTTATGGAAAGGGGCCTGAGAGCAACAATCCCCTATAACAGTGATTAACTAGAAAGCTCAGAACTCAACTGGCTTCTAAATTCTTCCTAAAAGGAACCAGGGCTTCTCAAAAAAATTGTTAATTCCAGGACTGGGACAGGAAAAGTAAAAGAGGGCCCTGAACATTTCATCAAGCCAGAAAGCAAGGAAATTAGTGTTCAAATAATGATGAGTGCCTATCAAAATGGAACAGAAGCCAGTTTAAAGGACAAATATGAGTGCAATATGAGCACCAAAATAAATGATATTAATTCATTATAACTCAATAAAAAGAACAGGAAACCATGTGTCCATAGGAAACCATGAGTCCATATTGATACATACATATATATATGTATATATATATACACACACATACATATATATATAGAGAATTTAATGAAAAATGGATTACATAGTTTAAAAGTATAGTACTTCCCCATAAAATACTTATTAAATTACAAAAGAAAGAGTATAACTCTACAGTGAAGATGCCGGACAGAAACTTCCTTAATCAAGTAATCAAAGTGAACATCTCCAGATACAGTCAAATCAAACCATGTGCCAACTGACACAATGTAGCAAGAAGCCAGCATCACTTGTGAGGCATTCCTGCCAGAGACACATAGCTTGAATCTAATCATGAGGAAACTTCAGAAAACTCAAATCAAGTGACAGTCTACAAAATAACTAGCATGTAATTTTTAAAATGTCAAGGTCATGAAAGACTGAGAAACTGATCCAGACTGCTGGAGAACAAAGAGACACGTCAACTAGAGGCAACCCATGACCCTTTTGCTACAAAGGATGTTTTTAGGACAACTTGAGAAATGTGTAGCGGGTCTGAGGATTATCTGATAAAAACATTTCAATGTTAATTCCTTGGTTTTGATGGTTATCTAAGAGAATGCCCTTGCTAGTAGGAAAAAAACACTAATGTATTCAGCAGTGATGGAACTGTCCAGTTAGCAACTTACTCTCAAATGGTAAAATGTAGGGGGAGCAGCCTTGCAGGCAGAGGGAGTGGTATTTGCCCGGCTGTTCACCAATTTGAAGGTTTTTCTAACGCATTAAGACACCAAGCAAAGTGAAGTTCCTAGGGCCACTCTGTGAAATTTCCCCTTGTAGGAAAATTAGAATGGTACTAAGGAGCCTCTTCTCCCTTCCAGGGTCACAGAATTACAGGATAATGAAGAATCCTAGACACACTCCCTATTTTCAAAGGCCTTCTGTACACGATAGACAGTCTAGCCAGCTTTTTTCCACTGCAAACTTAGGCACAGGCAGTAGTACAAATGTAGTGTCACACTGCCAATCTCTATGATTGAAAGCTAAACATAGTGGTATTAAAACAAGGAAGGGACTCTTGAGAAACAGAAAATGACAGTGGTATAAAAACAAGGCAGTGACACTAGGGATAGAGAGGAAATTGAACAATCCAACTTCAAAAGATGGCTATAATTTGTAGGATTACTTCAATGACTGTATTGTCTGTGGTTTTGAACACAATTGTCTCCTAGTCTGTGTGGTTTCGAACACTAGCTAGTCTCCTATCTGGAAGTCATTCTTCTTAAGGTAAAGATAAATCATGCAAGTTTGAAATAAATAAAGCTGGTCATTATCCTTAGAAAACATATTCAACTTTGCTCATAGCTGACTTATGTCACTGAACTTGACTAGATATTTTGAGTATAAAATAGCAACTGTTAGTCAATAATAGTTGTTGGTTTTATTTTGATCATAATATTTATATTTGAATTCATGAGACAAATAAGGGAACAAACAAATAAGTAAAATCTTCAGAGAATCCTTAAACTTCATTTTCTTATCAAATCTTTTTACTTAATTTGTTTTTTGTTTTCCTGGTTTTTTGATCAGAGCAATTTAAAAGGTGGCACATGATAGATCAAATAACAGAGTAAAATGGGAATCAATGGATCAGGATTCTAGTCTACTTTGGGCTACTAATTAAATTCACTCTGATTTTGAAAAAGTGATTTAATTTCTTTATAAGTTAAAAAATTAGAGATTAGGTAATGTCTAAGATTTTTACCTGCTCTAGGACTCCGAGGTAATCAATAGAAATTCACTTCCTTCCTCTTTACATCATCTCTAATAATTAATTAATTAAAGGAGCATTACTATTTCCAAAAATATAGATGGCTATAGTCAAATGGATCTTCTATTGAAAGCAACCAAATATGCTGAAGCAAAAGCATAAAGTTACTGACCAGATATAATGAGGCCAAAATCCAGATGAAGGCAGGAAGACAGAGGTGGGCAGAACCCTAAAAGTGGCTTGGCCCAAAGGGAATTTGGCAAACATGAAAAACTCGAATGTTAATTTTCAAAGTCTTCCAGGTTTGGGGGAAGAAGGTGTAGAAGAGAAGGCACCTAAAGTAGTTTGCACTATTATAATATTAACATCCTCAAAATAAAGTGAACCAGAAACCCCTTACTCCCTCCTAGCACCACTACAAGGGCATGACTAGAAGATACACCTTGGTGCTGAAGAAAGAAAAGGGAGGTTAAGATGATCCCAGGGAAGTTGTAAGCACAAGCCACCATTGCCTAGGCTGGCAGCCGAAATTCATGACACTTAGGTGACATCATGAACAATTTCATCATGAACAACACTGACAAGCAACTTGACCTAACTGATGTTTAAAAAACACTCCAAGCAACAGCAGAATACACATTCATTTCGAAGTGATGCGGAACAATCACCAAGATAGAACATGTCTTGGACACATACAAAAAAAGTCTCAATAAACTTCTAAGATTTGAAATCATACAAATTACCTTTTCCAACCACAACAAAATCAAACTAAAACTAAATATTAGTAATATAGCTAAAAAATTCTAAGCATTTAAAAGTCAAATGAATTATTTTAAATAATGCATAGATCAAAGAATAAATTTAAATTTAAAAATGTTTTGAATTAAATGACAATTAAAACACAACATAGGCCAGGCACGGTGGCTCACGCCTGTAATCCTAGCACTCTGGGAGGCCGAGGCGGGCGGATTGCTCGAGGTCAGGAGTTCGAAACCAGCCTGAGCAAGAGCAAGATCCCGTCTCTACTATAAATAGAAAGAAATTAATTGGCCAACTAATATATATAGAAAAAATTAGCCGGGCATGGTGGCGCATGCCTGTAGTCCCAGCTACTCGGGAGGCTGAGGCAGTAAGATTGCTTGAGCCCAGGAGTTTGAGGTTGCTGTGAGTGAGGCTGACGCCACAGCACTCACTCTAGCTTGGGCAACAAAGTGAGACTTTGTCTCAAAAAAAAAAAAAAAAAAAAAAAAAAAACACAACATATATCAAATTTGTAGGATGCAGCTAAAGCAGTACTTACAGAAATTTTATATCATTAAATGCTTTTTTCAGAAAAGAAAAATGCCTGAGGTGATGCTTACTCCAATTACCCGGATTTGATTAATCTACACTGCATGCCTGTATCAAAATATCACTTGTACCCTATAAAGACATACATCTAATATGTACCCATAATTTAAAGAAAAAAAAACTAAAATAAATGGCATCATCTTGAACTAGAAAAAAACAAAATAAACCTAAAATACTCAGATGAAAATAAAGATTGGAGCAGGAACCAATGAAATAAACAATAGAGAAAATAAATTAAATCAAAAGCTACTTTTTAAAAAATATCAATAAAATCATTAAGTGTCTAGCCAGTATGATCAGGGAGAAGATCAACAAAGAAACACTGGACTTAAATGGAACTGTAGAACAAATGGGCCTAAAAGACATTTACAAAACATTCTACCCAAAAACTGCACAATATACATTCTTCTCATCGGCATGTCTGACATTTACCAAGACAGATCATATATTAGGTCACAAAACAAGTCTTAGAAAATTTTAAAAAATTAAAATCATACCATGCATCTTCTCAGACCACAGCGGAATAAAACTGGGAATCAATTCCAAGAGAAACACTCAAAACTACACAAAAACATGGAAATTAAACAACCTGCTGCTAAACGATCCTTAGGTTAATGATGAAATCAAGTTGGAAATCAAAATTTTTTCAAACTGAACAAAAAGGAAACAGGCCTCAAAAATCTATACAATACAGTAAAGCAATGCTAAGAGGGAAATTCATAGCCTTAAATACTTACATCAAAAAGACAGAAAGATACAAATTAACAACAAGGAACTAGAAAAAGAAGACCAAACCAAACCCAAAGCCAGCAGAAGAAATAAAGCTCAGAGTAGAACTAAATGAAATAGAAATCAAAAACACAATACAAAGGATCAACAAAAATTTTGTTCTTTGAAAAGAAACAAAATCAATAGACCACTAGCTAGATTAACCAGAAATAAATGAGAACGGACTCAAATAAGCTCAAACAGAAATGAAAAAGGAGATATTATAACTGATACCTCAGAAATACAAAATATCATCCATGACTACTATGAAAACCTCTATATACACAAACTGAAAAACCTAGAGGAAATGGATAAATTTTCGGAAACATACAACCTCCCAAGACTCAATCAGGAAGAAATAAAAATTCTGAACAGACCAATAACAAGTAGTGAGATTGAAACATTAATTAAAACACTTTTCCCCAAAAAAAGCCCTAGACCAGACAGATTCACAACCAAATTCTACCAGACCTAAAAAGAAGAACTGGCCCTCATCCTATAGAAACTGGTCCATAATGTCGAGGAGAGAATACTCACTAACTCATTCCACCAAGCCAGTATCACCTTATACTAAAGCCAGGAAACAATGCAACAAAAAGGGGAAACTACAGAACAATATCCTTCATGAACATAAGTGCAAAAATCCTCAACAAAATACAAGCAAACCAAATTCAACAGCACATCAAAAAGATGATCCACCCTGATCAAGTGGATTTCATCCCAGGGATGCAAGGATGGTTCAATATGTGTAAATCAATAAATGCCATTCACCACATAAAGTGAAGCAAAAACAAAGAACATGTGATCATCTCAAGAGATTCAGAAAAAGCATTCAATAGAATCCCATATTGCTTCATGACAAAAAAAAAAAAAAAAACCCATCAACAAATTAGGCAGAGAGGAACATACCCCAAAATTATAAAAGCTATATATGACAAACCCATAGACATCATCATACTAAATTAGGAAAAGTTGAAAGCATTCTCTTTGAGGACTGTAACAAGACAAGGGTACCCACTATTACCATTTTTATTCAAAATAATACTGCAAGTCCTAGCCAGAGTAATCAAGCAAGGGAAGAAATAAAAGACATCCAAATCAGGAAAGAAGAGGTCAAACTTTCCCTGTTCACTGATATGATTGGGTATATGGAAAGCCCTAATGACTCCACCAAAAGACTCCTAGAATTGATAAATTCAGCAAAATTTAGCTTCTCCCTGCTACCTGCTGTTCCTCAAACATAGTAGGCACATTCTCCCCTTCTAAGGTTGTATGCTAGCAGTTTCCTTTGCCTGGAATGCTCTTTTTCTAGACGTACACTTGTTTTCCTCCTGCACTTCCTTCAGGGTTTAGCTCAATGGTCAGTCACCTTCTCAGAGAGACCTTTCCCAGCCACCCTACTGAAAATTTCAACCTCCCACCAAAACATGACATGTGTCCCTGCTTTTTCTCCTCAGTCCTTGCCACCATCTAACATACTTGTATATATTTCACTTATTTATCTTGTTAATTTTCTGTCTCCTTCACTTTTAATGTACAGTCAATGAGGTCAAAATGTTTTATTCACTCCTATAGTCTTAGTACCCAGAACAGAACTAAACATACATTGAAGAAATTGCATGGTTTTCTAGTTCTTCTGGGACTTAGCTCTTTGACTTGCCCTTAGGACTCCCTGCTTAGACTTGTGGAGGGAAGGGGGGACAAGGGCATTATATGCAACCTTAAAATTTGTACACCCATAATATGCTGAAATAAAAATAAAAATAAAAAACCCATGATATCTGTTAGTAGGAGAAATGGATTTGAGGCAGCTTGTCCTAGTCTCCCAACAAGATGTGTGTCATATTTTAAAAAATTCCTTTCTTCCTTGGCAATCCTTGTCTCAATAATTGGATCTCTGTGCAACAAGTAATTGAACCTAGATTGAAACCCCCTTGTGGTTTCAACAACACCTGGACAAAAATAATTGATGTTTAAAGAGCAAAAAAAAAGTTTTCAAGCAAGTTTTTAAAGATGATTGTACTTCATTTTTTTAAAAATCTTTATCACAGACATCAATTAAATTTCCTCTCGTGCTCAAAAAGTAAGGTTCTATCCTTTACAAAAATTGACAAAATTTAAGAATATCCATGGACAGATGCAGAGAATCATCTTCCCAATCTTGCTGTGGGTGTCCACTGACCCTGCTGTTTCCTGCAAAGTGATGTCCTGCTCTCCCTGCCCTTTAAGTCTAAGACTTTCTTATTCTGTGTCCTTCTCTCCCATTCCAATACAAAGTACCATCTTTAAAGTAAACCTAAAACTTCAAAAGCAGACACAGCAATTACAAAAATAATCATAATTTCTCTTAGTGAGGAAGAGCTTTATTCAATGAAAAGTCACAGAGCTCCCTCATTACCTTTTAAGATTTGTAGATTAAATTAGGCTTTGCTGAACTTAAACCAGAAGGTAAAATCTTGAAATAAAAAATAAATAAATAAAAAAGAAAGGATCTCTAGGCAAAAAAGGGTCCGTTTTAGAAATTTGAAGCCAGAAGCACATAGCTGATACAAAAAAGTGTACTCATGACCAAAAAAAAAAGATTGACGAGCTAACTTAAGTGGAAAAAACGGAAAATACCAAATGAGTCGTTTTACTGGAAAGTACAGACTATTTACCTAACCTTCTCCTAATCAACATACTTAGAAAAAGCATTAAGAAGATTTCACTGTCACCATTATCCATTGTTAGTTCAACGTCACTGTAATGTTAAGCAAAGTGAATGTCACCACAAATTGTGAGAATGGTACACTTTCCTCTAGAAATTTTTCCAGATAGATAATTATGAAGTGTATGAAAATACTTTGAAAATGAAAAGGACTTAGATGTTGCAACTGGTCATGTAGATAAAGTAGGTGATAGTAGGAAATCAAAAACCAAAGATGCATATCATTCCTTTTCTTTTTCTTGCATATATAGACATAATTTAGGTTATATAATTCCTGCCAATACCAGTCAAAGCTGAAACACTGCTCTCTATTATTTTTCCAGGCCAATCTTCTGTTGGTATCATTGTCAAATTCTCTTCCTCTTAACTCCACATTATTTTTCTAAACCTGAAAGTGGATTCCATAGACTTTCCCATCCTGCAAAGATCTTCTCAAAACCCTAATGGAAGTCAACTTTCAACTTTAGTAACACTAGCAGACAGATTTCAAACCACAAATATAAATCCTAAAATAATGTTGATATAGTAAAGGCTGTTGAAATAATTCAAATTGGTTGAAATAATTGATGCTCTCCATTTTTAAACTGTGTTCCAAAGAATTAGAAAGCATAAAATACGGAAAATCCAATGGGGCTCCAGTCAGGGTGAAAAGTGGATTGACAAAAGTCTTCTATTATAAATTCTGCTTCAATGGACTTTTCAAAACTTAACCAACCAAGCTCTAGTTGTGACTGAATCAGATAAGAAACTTCTATTTTTTTTTTCAACTATGAAGCATTTTGGTGTGGAGGTAGGAGTGCAGTGAGGAAGAGAAAATTAGCTGTAGCTTTTCCAGAACTCACTGGGCAGTATACCGACTGTGATGTTATGATATCATGTCCCATGTTACAACACCCAGGGCTAATTTAAAATATGGCGTAATGGTGATTTGTAGTCCTTATGTCAGTCAATTCCACATGTTGTTTCCAGATTTTTGTGCAATTGACATATATAATCATAAGTTCCTAAAACTCAAAGTGGCTTCAACACTGCAAGGAAGAATAAATGCTATTCATTATTTAGTAAAAAATAAAACATGAAAGGTACTGGCTTAGGTCCAATTAAACTTTCCCACTCTTTAAAGAAAATTGAACCTGTTATCTCCAGATGTGAATCACAAGTGGGAATAATTAGACATTTCTGGAAGTCCTGTCATTTTTTTCATATCATTACAAATGATAACTAAGTGGGCAATAACTTAAGGTGATATGAAAATTGTTCTAATTAAGCTGTGTACTCATAAAAGCTTGTTTCACATCAATAAAAATTTTACCCTACTGTCTTAAATTTTCACTTTAACAAGCATATTGTAAATGCATATCACTAGTTACTAGAAGGAAAAGAGGACAATATTATAACCCATATCTATTCTCTCAGTGCTATCCCAAAAAAATTATCCCTAACTTTTCATTGATGGCAATGTAATAGCTGAGGGTTTTCAATTTAAGAACACTATGTCAGATCCTTTAAATTATGTGATTTTATCTCACAACTTTGAAGATAAATGTTATCTCTATTTTGCAGATTAAAAAATTGAGGCTTAGAAAAGTTATATAACTTGTCTAGAGCCCACCCTGAACATGCCTGATGTCATCTGATCTCAGAAGCTAAGCAGGGCCGGGCCTGGTTAAGTACCTGGATGGGAGGAAAAGTTATATAACTTGCCAAATTTTGCTAATATGTGGAAAAGCAAGGAATCGAACCCAAAGGATATAATTTCTGAACCTGCCCTCTGAGACCATATATGCAAAAAAACAAACCAACTAGCTAGAAGTGGAATCACACCTTCAAAATTGTATTCCAGGTTAACAATTTTACATAGTATAAATATCTAATTTTGAAAACCCATATAAAATGGTTCTTAAGGGGTTTTTTCCTGAAAATAAATATTTATAAGACAACTTGTCTAATCATTCAACATATTGCTACCATAGGGGAAAAGAAAGAAAAATTTCTAGAATAGAAGAAACTAGAGATATAACAAGTAAATGTAACACATGTAACCTCAGTTGGGTCCTAGTTAGAACAAAATGACCACACTCTGTTGGTAGAAATGTAAATTAGTACAACCTCTATAGAAAACAGTTTGGAGATTTCCCAAAGAACTAAAAATGGAGTTACTATTTGATCCCACTACTGAGCATATACCCAAAGGAAAAGAAATCATTACATCAGAGAGATACCTGCACTCATATGTTTATCACAGCACTATTCACAATAGCAAAGATACAGAATCAACCTAAGTGTCTATCAACAGATGAATGCATAAAAGGACAAAGGAAATGCACTAAATATACACAATGGAACACTATTCAGCCATAAAAGAATGAACTCATGTATTTTGCAGCAAGATGATGGATCTAAAGGCCATTATCTTACATGACATAACAGAAACAGAAAGTCAAATACCACATGTTGTCACTTGTAATTACATAACCCCCACACTAGCGTGTAGGATAACAGACATTGAAGATGAGGAAGGATGGGAATGTGGGAGGGAGGTGAGGGATGAGAAATTACTTAACGGGCACAATGTACAATATGAAGGTGATGGTTACACTAAAAGCCCAGGCTTCACCCCTATGCGACATATCCATGTAACAAAACTGCACGGTATCCGTTAAATTTACAGAAAGAAACAAAAAAGAACAAAATGCTTAAAAATATTTTGGCAATATTGGGAAAATTTGAATATGGACTTAGCTTTAGATTATATGTGTGAATTATTAATGTTAGATGTAGATGATATTGTGTTATAAATGTTTTTTAGAGTGAAATGGTGAAAGAGATTAGCTATGATTTTTGTAATTTACCTTAAAATACTTTGTCAAAACAATTAAGCATACATAGCAAAATGTTAACCATTGTGAAATCTAGGGGATGAGTGTGGAGTGGTACGTTATACTATTCTTCTCACATTTCTGTACATTTGAATATTTTTCAAAATAAAAAGTCAAAATTTTAGGCCGGGTTCGGTGGCTCACTCCTGTAATCCTAGCACTCTGGGAGGTCGAGATGGGCAGATCTCTCAATGTCAGGAGTTTGAAACCAGCCTGAGCAAGAGTGAGACCCTGTCTCTACTAAAAATAGAAAGGAATTAGCTGGACAACTAAAAATATATAGAAAAAATTAGCTGGCCACAGTGGTGCATACCTGTAGTCCCAGCTACTCAGTAGGCTGAGGCAGGAAGATTGCTTGAGCCCAGGAGTTTGAAGTTGCTGTGAGCTAGGCTGATGCCACAGCACTCTAGCCCAGAAGACAGAGTGAGACTCTGACTAAAAAAAAAAAAAAAAAAAGTCAAAATTTTAAAAATTACTCATATTAAAAATTCAATGTTCATTTTTTAGCTTTAAAGCAATTGTCCTTCATCAGTATTTGGCATCATGTTATTTTTTTTAATTCTCTGCCCTTTGTTAAATTGTATTCACTGACAAGGAAAAATGGTGCTCCGTTACACATTAACTGCCAGAAAGCAATTAGTCTGGATACTTTGGGACGGCAACAAGAAGGGCAGGAGATCTGTTCCTGCTGGGAGGACCTGGGCCATGGTTGTCTGTCTCCATCAGTGTCATCAATCACTATCATGCTTCCTATCAATCAAGTAAACTCGTCACTGCGAACCTCTGATCGTCACTGTGCTGATCAGGAAGAAATTGATCACAATGGACTACTGTCAACCTTAACAAACTACAACTATTCTTTCTTTGTCTTTGAAAGCAAATTTCTTGACAGAAGTGACCTTATCCTAAATCCAACAAATTCCTATTTCCATAAAGCTCAACAGGAGAGTTATAAAACCTGAAAATTCTCATGTGCCTTCTCTTCCTTTGCTGCAAGTCAAGCATCCCCAAAGGTAGCTGAAGCAAGCAGTGGCATTGAACACCCTAAGAAGAAAGATTCACACTACGCCAGGTATTGGATATTTTAGACATATTCTAATGTAACTGAGCAGCTTTTGAGTAACGTAAGTATATTAAATATTAGCAGTAGTTCTAGTACAGTTATTCTTCTCTCTTCTGGTGAACTGCTAAACTGTGTGATAACAGGCTCAATTCATATGTCATTAAAAGAAAATATGATTGGTATGAATATTTTTTTGGTCTTTAAAATAAAGAAAATCTTTATTTCCTAAAATATTAGGAAACTGATAAAATAATGTTTTAAAATAATGTGATAAAATAATAATTCCTTTCTCCAGTTAGGCCAGATTGTTTTCATCTTAATACACAAGTACTACAAGTACCACTGAGCCTTCATGATGGATCAGGAATTATTCTCAGTACAATTTCTAATATATATTATTCCAGTCAATCCTCAAGACAATCTTACAATAATAAGATTACAGCTCACTCAAAGTCACACAGTATGTGGCAGAGCTGGGGATTTTAAACCAAGTCTGAATGACTTTACCACAGTTTGACCAAACACAGGGCTGTATTATGAAGGGTATCTGATATGACAGCACACCACATTAACATCACACTAATTTACTTACCCTAGGGTGTAATCTGTGTCAGTAACAGCCTTTGTTTTGTTGTCTAAAACTGGTAAGCTGCCATGTACATGTTGTATACATAATCAAAACGAGAAAAGTAAAAGGCCACATCCTTCTCTTCAGTAGAATGAAGTTGTGGTAAGAGTCCATTTGATATGGTTCTTTGTCCTAAGTTACAACCTCATCCAGAGACAAGGAACATCTTTGCTTAAAAGAACATCAAGGAATATTTACAAAACTGTGTTGAATAAGTATCAGGTAGTATATATGATGGTTCACCAAAGAGGAAGGCTTTTGGGACTAAAATAGAAATAAGACTACAATTATTTCTTCCTAAGACCATGCTTTTTGTAGGTAATCTTTAGCATCCACAGAAAATGTTCATGTTGCAAACTAGTCATAACTGAATAATTCTTGACATCCTCCATTGCTGCTTCTCCAAAAGAACGTATGTTAGGCTTGAAGGAAATTTGCCTCACCACTGTGGGATGAAAATATATCTGTAATTTTCAGAGATCATTGGTCTATTTTAAACTATATTTTCTGACGAAACTACACGATTCACCAAAATGCACCCCTCTCCCACAATATCATAACTAACAGTAAGCCATATTTCTGTTTTTCCCAGGAATTGCAGAAAAAGATGAAAACTTTGCCACTGTTTGTGTGTATCTGTGCACTGAGTGCCTGCTTCTCAGTGAGTATCCACCCAAATCAGTCCTCTCTTGGGCATCAAACATTTGGCTTTTAAAGCATAACCGGCAATCCCTATTTCCAAGAAGCTTGACATCTTTTGTGTTCTGCGAAACATAAGAAAATAGATAATTGAAGCATAAGGGAATGATTCATTTCATTTAATCAATATCTACAGATCACCAACTATCGCGAATGTGTTGAGATGTGACAGAGATGCAGAAGACAGATCTCACAGGGCCTTTAGGTGTTGGTGTAGAATATGGATTCAGTTCTCAGTCAGTCGGGAAGCCTCAGGATAATCAGGGCAACACCACTGCACTCCTGAGAGTGACAAGGCTCTGGATTCTTAGAAAAACAGATGGCAAGAAACAAGTTGAGATAAAGAGATGAAAGACGGTGACTTACACTGAATGTCAGCAGTTAAAACAAAACATGAAAGTGGATTTAGGATATATTTTGGTAATTGAATATACTATACCTTCTGCTGGATCACGTGTGTGGTAAAAGAAATTAACAAAAGTGTTATGTTGGGGCATGTTAAATTTGACATGGCTATTAGACTTCCACATGAAGACATCAAGAAGGCAGCTAGTTGAATATACCTTGTCTGGAGTTCAGAAATAATTCAAGAGGTAAAGTCTTTATCTAGAACATATTTGAAGCTGTGAGACCTTGCAAGATCACCTAGGGATAACGTGTAGGAAGTTTGAGCATGGATGGAAAAAAATGGAGGAAACACAAAAGGGGACAGGAAAAGATGGTTTCCAAAACCAAGAGAAGATTACAAAGGGGACCCTATCTTTATGATTTTTAGGGTCTACTAGGAAAGAAAGATTAAAATTAATAATGAGCCAAGGTGATAAACCCTGTAATAATCACCATGTTTGTTTCTAAGGCTATATACCTACATTTATTCAATTTTATTGTGACAAATTTGAAATAAGATCAAGAAGTGAAATGTAAATTTAATGGATGAGGCTGAATAGCCTCAAAAGATTATGATTGTAGAGAATAGAGAGGGCAGGAGAACTGATAAAGTGGATGGATAAAGTGGATGGAATTTAATCCTGAATATTCTCATATTTCCATTTGTCAAATGATATCACCCCACAAAACCAGCTTTGGCTTTTTCCCTGGACTCTTATGCCGATTTCTGTGATTGTACCATAAAAACCACTCAAGCTGGGTTCAGAAGACATGGGCTTAACCTCACCTCTAGTACTGACCATCTAGATCAGGCGTCCTCAAACTACGGCCCGTGGGCCACATGCCGCCCACTGAGGACATTTATCAGGCCCGCCGGGTGTTTTTGCCACCACTGCCTGTCCTGTTCAGCAGCTGACTCGTCCCAGGCCCAGAGTGCACACTCTCCAACGGTCTGAGGGACAGTGAACTGGCCCCCTGTTTAAAAAGTTTGAGGACCCCTGATCTAGATGAATCTTAAGCAATTTAAAATTTATCTACAGGGATTCAATTTCCCTATGCATAAAATAATATTAACAGTATATCCTTCACAAGGCTGTTAAAGGATGAAAGAGAACACATGTATTTATAAATTGTAAAACATAATGTAAATGCAAAAATTATGACTGTAAGATTATTACAATCTCTACTTACATAGTTGTTAATCCTTCAGGGTCAGAATATGCACAGTGATGTTAAATTTTTAATAATTTAAATTTTCATAAAGAACCCTTGGTTAACCAACACCTCTAGATTGAAAGAAATGACATTCCAATCAACACAAATCATTTTGTCATCGTGGAATGATGAAATCTGGGGCTATTTCAAAGCCTTTTATGGTACTTCCCACAAATCCAGACACATAAAGAATCATCTGTTCCTTATGCTCAGAATAAATAAAGCTCTTCGAACTGCCCAAATCTCAAAGTTTCTAGTGAGAGAAAGTTTCTGAAGAATTTGAACATGAGGAAGTAGCACAAGAAGACCTTGACTTGATTCTTGGAAAATTACAGGGATGTATCAGAGAGTAGCAGCACCCCCAGCCAAAAATGGCCAGGCCTGGAGCTCTCACACCAACCTACTTTTGTAGGGTGATTTCAGGGAGCAGACAGTCTGGCTCCTCTCTGCCAGGTGTCCCAAAGAAAGATCAAAGGGATGTAGTCTGAAGTCAGATGAGGACCTCTGTTAAATGTAACATTATTTAACCACTGCTTCCTTCCTTGTTAGAAAAGGACATTCAAATGGTCATAAAAATAGGTTAGTAACTTCAAATGCAGAAATTTAGTGTGCTCTCTCATTTTGAGTCAATGCAATCTTGACCTTGCACTCTTCTATTCCTCTTCCTTTCTGACTCTGTTTCTTTCATGACTAATTTTTCCTTCTCTTCCATCCTTAGAGAATTTGTCATTCCTCTAGCTGTTTTAGGAATCTTCTGCTGCCTCCTACACCTCTTTTCTTGCTCCCGGTGTCGAGTGTCTCTCCCCTCCTACACCCTTGACTCCAGCCCACTCTTTCCTCATTCCTCAGTTCTCCCCCTACCCAGACGTGTGGTTTGCACATGGAGACATATTGTCCTAAAAGTACCTTAATCCTTCTGAGACTGTTTCCTCATCTGTGTAATGATAATAATAGTACCCACCTATGGTGTTGCTAAGATATTAAATAAATTTGTATTTGTAAACCCCTTAGAATAGGGCTCGACACAAAGTCGAGCTTTTTAAAGATTTTTTATATAAAAACAATGAATGTGAACAGACAAGCAAGGGTTGATATCTTTAATATGCTCCTCTTTGCATATTAATCATAAGCACCTCCATACTTCAATCGTCTGGGCTCAGAACCTTAGAGGCATACATTTTCAGCTCCCTCCCCTCTCAAACTTCCCTAAACCCAATTCCAATCAACAAGTTCTGTTATAGCCATCTGTAATAGCCAATAATAATAATAATATTTTAAGTAAATCAGACAAACTGGTCATTTGACACATG
>VSMD01117461.1:0-32351 GCA_008750895.1 Mirza zaza | reverse complement strand
TTTTTTTCTATATATATTAGTTGGCCAATTAATTTCTTTCTATTTATAGTAGAGATGGGGTCTCGCTCTTGCTCAGGCTGGTCTTGAACTCCTGAGCTCAAACGATCCGCCCACCTCGGCCTCCCAGAGAGCTAGGATTACAGGCTTGAGCCACCGCGCCCGGCCAAAAAAAACCTAGCTTTTGAGTTCATTTATTTTCTCTATTAATTTCCTGTTTTCAATTTCATTGATTTCTTCTCCAATTTTTTTTTTTTTGAGACAGAGTCTCACTTTGTTGCCCAGGCTAGAGTGAGTGCCATGGCGTCAGCCTAGCTCACAGCAACCTCAAACTCCTGGGCTCAAGCAATCCTGCTGCCTCAGCCTCAGGAGTAGCTGGGACTACAGGCATGCACCACCATGCCTGGCTAATTTTTTCTATATATATTAGTTGGCCAATTAATTTCTTTCTATTTATAGTAGAGATGGGGTCTCGCTCTTGCTCAGGCTGCTTTTGAACTCCTGACTTCGAGCAATCCGCCCGCCTTGGCCTCCCAGAGTGCTAGGATTACAGGTGTGAGCCACTGCGCCTGGCCTCTTCTCTAATTTTTATTATTTCTTTTTTTCTTCTTACTTTGGATATAATTTGCTTTTCTTTTTTTAAGGTGAAAACTTAGATGATTGGCTTTAAATCTTTCTTATTTTCTATTAATAATATATGCATTCAATGCTTTAAATTTCACTCCAAGCACTACTTTCACTGTTTCCCACAAATTTTGATAAGTTGTGTTTTCATTTTTATTTAGTTGAAAATATTTTTTTGCATTTTTTGCTGGTGTTCGTGAACATAATAAAAATTTTAAAAAATTCTCTTAAGGGTAATTCTTTGAACCCATATATTATTTAATCTCTATGTATTTTGGGATTTTTCCAGTTGTCTTTCTGTTAATGTTCTCTGAGTTTACTGGATGTGTAGTTTGGTGTATGACATTAATTTGGGGTAAATTTTCTGTTGTTATTGCTTTAAATATTTCTTCTGTTCTATTCTGTCCTTCCTCTCCTTCTGGTATTCCCATTATGCATATTTAATACCTTTTGTAGTTGTCCCATAGTTCTTAAATATTGTGTTCTGTCTTTTTCAGTCTTGTTTCTCTTTGCTTTTCAACTTTGGCAGTTACTATCATGATATCCTCAAGCTCATTGATTCCTTCCTCAGCCATGCCAGTCTACTGATGAACCCATCGAAGGTGTTCTTCATTTCTGTTAACAGTGTTTTTAATCTCTAGCATTTCTTTCTGATTCTTCCTTAGAATGTTCACCTCTCTGCTTACATTGCCTATCTGTTCTTGCATGTTGTCTACTTTATTCATGAGAGCTCTAAACATCTTAATCATAGTTGGTTTAAATTCTTGGTCTGATAATTCCAACATCCCTGCCATATTCAAGTTTGGTTTTGATGCTTTCTCTGTCTCTTCAAGCTGTGTTTTTACCTTTTAGTATGCCTTGTATCTTTCCCCCATAGCCAGACATGGTGTATTGGGTAAAAGGGACTGTAATGTGTTGGTAAGATGTGGGGGGAGGGGAAGCATTCTATAGTTCTATTATTAGGTCTCAGACTTTCAGTGAACCTCTAGAGTGAACTTCACAAGTACTTTACAGTCCCCTACACCTTAGGTGGAACAGGACGGCTAGAGTGCCTAAAGTTGGGTATTTTTCTTCCCCCAGGTCAGTTAGGTTCTGAGAGATCCCCCAAATTTAGGTTCTAGTAAAATAGTTTCTCTTGAGGGCAAGCCTTGCTAAGAAGAACAAGGTGCTCTGGAGTATTTTGAAAAGGTTACTTGTCCCTCATCCTGCCAGAAGCATGAGGGACTTTTCTCCAGTATTCGTTATGAGAACCTAGCAGAGCTCACAAAAGTGTGGGGAGCCCCGCACCCATGACTGGGTTCCCCAGAATTCTCAGACTTGTCCACATTGAGCCCCTAGTGATTTGTTGATTACAGTTTATGTTTTCCTACCACGGCACTGGTTCCTGCAGAGGTTTCTGTTCTAGTAAGTTATGATTCTCCGTATTCACATGTTTGTCTCTCCAAATTTGGGGGACAGTGGTTTGTCCTGTGACCTTACTTTTCTAATAGATTTAAAAAGGGTTGTCGATTTTTCCATTTTGCTCAACTTTTTACTTGTTGTTAGGAAGAAGTGGCAACTTTCAAACTCCTTATATGCTGGGCCAAAATCCAGAAGTCTCACCTGGATTTTTGCCATACCCTCCTAACTTATTTCTGTCTTCTATCGTTGCCCACAACACGGCAGCTCGAATGGGCTCTTAAAATGTCAATTAGATTATGTTACTTTCCTGCTCAAAATCCTCCAATGGCTCCCCTTGTCACTCAGAGTAAAAGCCACAGTAGTGGGCCTACCAGGCCCTACGTACCTTCCCTGTCTCCCACACTCTGCCAGGATCCCCCTTTTCCTCTATGACAAGTTCTTTCCCAGCCACACTGGCTGCCTTATTGCTCCTTGAACTTCCTGGCCATGCTTGCATCGCCATGCCTTTACTGTTCCCTGTGCCTGGAACAGTCTCCCCCTGACTTCTGCATCATCCAGTCCTTCCCTTCTTTCAGCTCTTGGTTCAGATGTCACCAGCACAGTGAGGTTTTCCCTAATCCCCTGTAGATTATAGTAACTCCTCCCCCAATCGCCCCACTGGCTGCTTTCCCTGCTTTATTTTTTCTACCGTATTTATCATTATCTGATACACTATATATTTTACTTTTTAAAAAATTTACCTTCTTCCCCCATTAGAATGTAAGACCCATGAGGGTGGGGTTTTTAATCTGTATTGTTCACAGTTGTGTCATCAGTGCATATGATAAGTCCTCAACAACTATGTGTTGAATGGATGTTAATGTTCGTACTTATCTAGACGAGGCAAGAGATGGATGTGGCCACGGTTCAGACTGAGATCTTCCTGACTCAGAGCTCATGTTCTGAGTGACTATGCTACATTGCCACTCAATTCCATGTTGCATATTGAATATCTGATGCGTTCTTCCAAATGGCTATTTCCTACACCCTGTCAGTTTTCTATTGCGTGGCTCTCACTGGAGTTGATTTTTCTGAGTTAGGAGGAACTCTCTATGAGCTGCATCCTAATATTTCCTCAAGATCATTGCATTGCAAAATAGGCTGAAATAAGACAGCTCACTGCATTACCTGCAGGGCTCTCTCTCCTTCATCTTGCTTCACTGCAGCCAGTCTAAGGGCAGGACTGCACTGCTTCTGGTCAAACACAGTCACAGTTCAGGTTAAGTAGTCAATATGATGCAATCTTTAAAAAGAGAACTATAAAACCTCAAACAGACCAATAATATTCCTCAAGTTGGCATATTTTATAGCCTTCAAAATGTCTTTAAGTACATTATCTATTTTGATGCTTATCATGACCTGCTAGAAGGTCACTGCTTATCCTGTTGCTGGGAGGAAGAAACAGAGGTCATAGTGATAGTACTGGAACTAGAAGACCTCAGGTCTTCCGACCCAGGAAGCCCAATTGCTCCCCAAACTGAGTTTCCTTAAACTGGTTTCAGTACTGTTTGTCAACAAATTTGGTTTACAGTTCTGACAACTTTTGTTCATGCATAGACCTGGAATCTTGATAATTGAAATGAATTGTGTAAGTGGGGAAAGATTAGGTGTGTTTGGACATGTGTAGTTTTCGGCTACCCAATGCCCGCGCTCCCTTCTTTTGGTAACGAACCCAGTTTCAGTTTTGGGCAATTCCTTCTGCCCTCTTGGCTGCAGTCTACATTGGGCTGTCAGTGAAGGTGCCAAAGGAGAGGGCATTTTACTCAAGTCAAACCAATCAGACTCAAAGACTTGGATCTCAACTCGAATGGCAGAGCGACGAAAGGAGGTTGTGCAAGATGCAGTATCCTAACAAGATGGCAGATTGGCTCTGATTCCAGGACATCTTGGCGGTCATTGTTTCCAACTCTTCCGGCCTTATTCTCAGCTATCTCTTGATTCTTTGAGCTGGCCCGTCCTCCCAATACATCCCGTTGCTTAAGCTAACTGAAATTTGTTTCTGTTGCTTGCAACCAAACAGCCCTGCCTGGAATAGGGAAGAATTTTGGGAAGGCTGGTCTCCTTCAGTAAGACTGGGATCCTCTTCCAGCAAGACAAGTTGGGGTGGGTGAGTGTGTCAGTGTGTTAGTTTGCTGGCTTCTCGCCTGGGACCTCATGGCCTGGCATTGATGTGGGACTTGGCAAGGCCCTTAAGCAAATCAGAGCAAGGTTCAGGTTGAGGAGGTGTCAGTAGAATGGTGCTTCTCAAGGATCTTAGGAGGTGAGAATCAGGAGGCTTAGTTGTCTTAACAAAACTCCAGGGTAGTCCAACTGGGAAGAATGGGACCCAGATTTGGAAAACAGCTTTTTTTTTTTTTAATTTTAGCGTATTATGGGGGTACAAGTGTTAAGGTTACATATATTGTCCATGCCCCCCTCCCCCCCCCCCCGAGTAAGAGCTTCAAGCATGTCCATCCCCCAAATGTTGCACATCTTACTCGTTGTGGTTGTATATACCCATCCCCTCCTCCCCCCTCCCACCCTCCCGACACCCGATAAATGTTACTCCTATATGTCCACTTAGGTGTTGATCCGTGGAAAACAGCTTTTTACTTTGCTGAGGAATTTGTGTGGAGGCCAATGGTTCCATGCCACGTTCTCAGGTCCCAATTCTCATATTTTAGGTAAGTGGCAAAACCACTCGACAATTATGATGAATGGGGAGTGGCACTGGTAGGTGGAAGGACGGGTGGTTGCTGCCCCCTAATAACTGTGAGAACAGAGACTTCTCTCTTGGGTGCCCCCTCCCCACTTGCTTTTCTACTCTCCAGCCCTCCCCACTAGCTCCAGCGCCGGCCACACCTTCTCTGCCCAGGACAAGGTATGTTCCATTTCCCTTTGCCCACTCTCATGGGTCAGGTTTAAGGCACTAAACTATCCCTTCCAGGCCCTCCTTGCTATTTGTTGGAGAATCAGTATGCTCTGAGGACCCACTCTGTGCTAGGCATGGTGGTAAGCCCTTTCCCGTAGAATATATTAACATAATGCACTTAACTTACACAGCAACTTGGTGAGGTGGAAGTAGGATCCCTGTTTACAGATGAGTAAATTGAGCTGCTGTGAAGTTAAACAGCTTGTCTAAGTCGGATTCACATGGCTAACAAGTGGCAGAGCCATACCTTGAACCCAGGTTTGACCAATTCCAAAATTTGTCAGGAGTCCTGGGATGTAATCCTAACTTTTTTTACTTACTAGCTCTGTGACTAGCTCTGCAAATAAACCTCGTAGGCCCTGGATCCACTTACTGATAAAAATAATGGCAGAGATTGGAGGTGGAGATTGGTTTCACATTCTGTGCCGCTCTGGTTAATTGGTTGGTGGCCATCAGGAGGGCTGTGCTGAGAAGGATTCTCAGGCTATGCTGGGTTCATTAGGAAGGAGTTCTGTGATCACTTAGTGATGTCTGCATAGGTCCAGAATAGAGATGCTGCATTTAGGTCAAATATTAGCCATCCTCTGATGTTGAAGTATTTTAGGTAGTTAAATGTCATGATTCCTTGATTTAACCATCCTAATCTTTTAATAATAAATAAGCCTATACTTACTATATTCTTTCCTGTCCCCTTTTTGTTTTTCCTCTGGTAAGGTCCTCTAAGTTTTCCACACCTATACAAAATCCATCATTGTGAATTAATTGATCCAATTGCTAAAGGATCTCCTTCTCCTAGCCCAGGCAGCCTAAGTGGATCTGTTATCTATTGCCATGTAATCAACCATGCCAGAATTTAAAGGCTTAAAAAAAAATTACTTCTTTCTTTTTTTTTTAGAGAGAGTCTCACTGTGTTGCCCGGGCTAGAGTGCCGTGGCATCAGCCTAGCTCACAGCAACCTCAAACTCCTAGGCTCAAGGAATCCTACTGCCTCAGCCTGCCAAGTAGCTGGGACTACAGGCATGCACTACCATGCCTGGCTAATTTTTTTCTGTATATTTTTAGCTGTCCAAGTAATTTCTTTGTATTTTTAGTAGAGATGGGATCTCGCTCTTGCTCAGGCTGGTTTCGAACTCCTGACCTTGAGCGATCCCCCTGCCTCGGCCTCCCAAAGTGTTAGGATTATAGGCGTGAGCCACGGCGCCTGATCTAAAAATTATTTATTTCTAATGGTTGACTGGGATGCTCTGCTGCACATGTTGTTGGCTGGGGTCACTCATCTGCCTGCATTCAGCTGAGAACTGGACTGGGGCACCTTGGTTCCCTACCATGTGGCCTCGCTTGCCTTGTGGAGTCTCTAGTGCATCTCCATGTGACCTTTCTCTCTCCACCAGGAGAGCCTGGTTACACCATGCCAGCTGGGTTCCAACAGGGAGCCTTCGAGTGGACGAGCCCAGATGTGCAAACATTGATTAAGCCTCTGCCTGTGTCACACTTGCCAACGTCCAAGAATCTGGATAAGTGTAGAGTCGGTGTGGGAAGGTATTCTACAGGGCTTGACTCCTGGATGCAGGGTCTGCCGGGAGCTGCCAATGTAACAATCTTTCATCATAGTCAGTTTCAAATATTCTCAGGGATTCCTACCACATATGGAAGTAGTCACAAAGCACTTATTCATGTGCCAGTGCTGAGTTATAAGAGGTGTAAGACAGGATCCCTGTTTTTGTGGAGTTTCTGGTTCAGTAGATAAAATAGAACATACTCTGAAAGAATGAAGCAACACAAGTTAGTGAGAGAAGATTTCAACATATGGTTATATTTCCCAAAATTTCAATATGGATCAATTGTTTGGAATATTTTTTACATAAACAAAATGGCTGTGCCACCAAAACCTATTTAACCCATCATATAGATAAACTATAGTATGGTTTCCTAAATGTCACATATTAATGTACCAAGTTCATGATTTTTGCCATCAACATGCACACTGGAACTGTTACTTAATATTCTCCTTTGATTCAACTTACTTTTTAACACTTAAATAATTTTACTTTAAAATAAAGTTTTATATCACTGCTGTAAAAGCAAAATCAGTGTCATTTGCCATAAATATGAGATAGCCATAAAAGTAAATTCAGCTAAAATGAAAAATAGCAATAACATCAAATACTGGTAAGAATGCAGAGAAACTAGATCACTTACACATTGATGGCAGGAATGTAAAATGGTAGAGCCGCTCTGGAAAATAGTGTGGTATTACCTTTTGAAAACTAAAAGTGGACTTACCCAGAAATTATACACTTGGGAATTTTTTTTTTTTTTTTTTTTTTTTGAGACAGAGTCTCACTTTGTTGCCCAGGCTAGAGTGAGTGCCGTGGCGTCAGCCTAGCTCACAGCAACCTCAAACTCCTGGGCTCAAGCAATCCTGCTGCCTCAGCCTCCCAAGTAGCTGGGACTACAGGCATGTGCCACCATGCCCGGCTAATTTTTTGTATATATATTAGTTGGCCAATTAATTTCTTTCTATTTATAGTAGAGATGGGGTCTCGCTCTTGCTCAGGCTGGTCTCGAACTCCTGAGCTCAAAGGATCCGCCCACCTCGGCCTCCCAGAGAGCTAGGATTACAGGCTTGAGCCACCGTGCCCGGCCTACACTTGGGAATTTATTCCTGAAAAATGATGTTTTCTTGCAGGAAACTGTATTAGGTTTGTGCAAAAGTAATTGTGGGTTTCAGACTGAATTTCAAATCATTATAACTAGGTTCAAACACATCTTTATTAATCAA
Source organism: Mirza zaza (assembly GCA_008750895.1). Classification (NCBI taxonomy): domain Eukaryota; kingdom Metazoa; phylum Chordata; class Mammalia; order Primates; family Cheirogaleidae; genus Mirza; species Mirza zaza. The sequence goes on along the minus strand of VSMD01117461.1, from coordinate 24,597 downwards.
AATAGGAACCATTACAATTAACACATTTTTGCCAACAAGAAATAAGTTTGTCTATTCCTGTAGCATAAAAATATCCATGCTTCAGGATTTGAAGAACTCTTGGAAGCCATTTTCTGCATCCTGCTGGTTGTGGAAGTGTTTTCCCTGCAAAAAGTTGTTGAGATACTTGAAGAAGTGGTAGTCCTTTGGCGAGAGGTCGGGTGAATATGGAGGATGAGGCAAACTTTGTAGCCCAATTCATTCGTCTTTTGAAGCGCTGGTTGTGCATCGTGTGGTCTGGCGTTGTCATGGAGAATTGGGCCTTTTCTGTGGACCAATGCTGGCTGCAGGTGTTGCAGTTTTTGGTGCATCTCATCGATTTGCTGGGCATACTTGTCAGATGGAATGGTTTTGCCAGAATTCAGAAAGCTATAGTGGATCAGACAGGCAGCAGACCACCAAACAGTGACTGTGACCTTTTTTTGATGCAAGTTTGGCTTTGGGAATTGCTTTGGAGCTTCTCTCAGTCCAACCACTGAGCTGGTCGTTGGTGGTTGAAATATAAAATCCACTTTTCTTCTCATGTCACAATCGAATCATTCCTCTTTGTTGCGAACAATAAGAGAAGAGGACACTTCAAAATGATGATTTTTTAAATTTTCAGTTAGCTCATGAGGCACCCACCTATGGAGCCTTTTTTACTTTTCTAATTTGCTTCAAATGCTGAATGACCATAGAATGGTCCACGTTGAGTTCTTTGGCACTTCTCATATAGTTGTAAGAGGATCAGCTTCAATGACTGCTCTCAATTGGTTGTTGTCAACTTCCGATGGCTGGCCACTGCACTCCTCGTCTTCAAGACTCTCATCTCTTTTGCAAAAATTCTTGAACCACCACTGCATTGTATGTTCATTAGCAGTTCCTGGGCCAAATGTGTTGTTGATGTTGTGAGTTGTCTCTGCTGCCTTACGACCCATTTTGAACTTGAATGAGAAAATTGCTCAAATTTGCTTTTTGTCTAACATCGTTTCCATAGTCCAAAATAAATACAAAATAAATAGTAATAAGTCATTAGCAAAAAGTGTGAGAAATGTGCATTAAAATGATGTATAGTATAACCATAACCACAATGATGTATAAATAATAACATTATTTAAGAACATAGGCCGGGCGTGGTGGCTCGTGCCTGTAATCCTAGCACTCTGGGAGGCCGAGGTGGGAGGATCACTCAAGGTCAGGAGTTCGAAACCAGCCTGAGCAAGAGCGAGACCCCGTCTCTACTAAAAATAGAAAGAAATTAATTGGCCAACTAAAAATATATAGAAAAATTAGCTGGTGGCGCATGCTTGTAGTTCAGCTACTTGGGAGGCTGAGGCAGAAGAATTGCTTGAGTCCAGGAGTTTGAGGTTGCTGTGAGCTAGGCCAATGCCATGGCACTCTAACCCGGGAAATAGAGTGAGACTCTGTCTTAAAACAAAAACAAAAACACAAGAATGTATTCCAGTATCAAACGGCAAATTTCAATAATGCTAAAACTGCGATTACTTTTGCACCAGCTTAATGCATGAATAGTCACAGCAGCATTAATCGTAATAGCCAGAAAACTGGAAATTACTAAAATGTTCTTCAATATGTGAATAGTTCAGTTAGTGTGGTACATCCAGGTCATGGAATACTACTTGGCAACAAAAAGGAATGAACTACTAAGATGCACAACAACTTGGATGAACCTGAAGGAAATAAATCATGCTGAGTGAAAAAGCCAGTCCTAACTTGGCTGTTTCCATTTACAACTCCACTGATACACCATCTTTGAAAAGACAAAATCTGAGAAATGAAGAACAGTTTAGGGATGAGGGAGGGAGGATGGATCTGGCTGTTCCAGGTTAACACAAGGGGCTCGTCATCTTGGCTGTGGTGGTAGTTACACAGCGCTGCACATCTTGGTAAAATTACTTAGAACTACGCACACAAACACGAGTACATATAAAATTAATAAAATCTAAATAAGGCCAGGTGTGGTGGCTCACGCCTGTAATCCTAGCACTCTGGGAGGCCGAGGCAGGCGGATTGCTTGAGGTCAGGAGTTCGAAACCAGTCTGAGCAAGAGCGAGACCCCGTCTCTACTATAAATAGAAAGAAATTAATTGGCCAACTAAAAAAATATATATACACAAAATTAGCTGGGCATGGTGGCACGTGCCTATAGTCCCAGCTACTCGGGAGGCTGAGGCAGGAGGATCGCTTGAGTCCAGGAGTTTGAGGTTGCTGTGAACGAGGCTGATGCCACGGCACTCACTCTAGCCTGGGCAACAAAGTGAGACTCTGTCTAAAAAAAAAAAAAAAAAAAAAAAATCTAAATAAGCTGTATGGATTTTACCGGTACCGATTTCTCGATTGTGATATGGTACTATTGTTGTGTATGATGTGAACGTCGGGGGAGATTGGGAGCAGGGTGCATGGGCCTTCCTCATATATTTCTTTATAATCTCCTGTGATTCTAAAATGATTTTGAACAAAAAGTAGAAAAAAAAAAAGTAGAACACTTACAGTAAAAGATGTTTGTCAGCATATTTCCCAAAATACCTAAAATGACTTCAGTTATCACCAGTGTTACAGGGCCCCACGGTGGAAGACCCTGATGTATGGAGTCGTAGATCTAATCGAGGCTTAAGGAATGAGGGCGGGATGCTACAGGAAAGGGAGGAGGTAGTAACTTTGAACACTTGGTGCTGACTGTGTGTCAGCCACTACTCCAAACCTTTTCCAGATACCAATTCATTTAATTCTTGTAAAAACTCTGTGTAGGAAGTGTGGGGGTCCCATGGGAAACAGATATTTGGGCAGAGCTTTGGGTGCTGGACATGGGGGTGCGCTCAGGAACAATACCCGTAAAGAGAGAGGGACACAGAATTAAGCAGGGGGAGTTGAACGCTGGGCAGTTACAGCGGGGCCCTAGCAGATTCTAGGGAAGCTCTGGGCCTGCGATGGCCCTTCCCAGTTGTCCCAGTTAAAGCAAGGGGACAACTCATTTTACCTCCACATTAAGAGGACATCGGATGCTGGCTGCCTCCGCGGAGAGCAGAAATTTAGGCAAAGCAGCTCCCTTTGGCTGAGAGCAATGGCTGGAGAGGAGTTGAGCTGAGTTGTCAGCAAGGACACATCTGGAAGCCGGGGGACTGACAGCCTCATTCTATAGGGGGAAGGGGCACTGTGCAGTAGCCTGCAGTGTCCACTGCAGTCTTCCCCTTGCGCTCAGAGCCACTTGCTTAATACAGTAAGTTTGTCCCATCTGGAAGCTGCTCTGGGATTCTTTTTTCTGGAGAGACTTAGAACAGGAAGGCTGTAGAACGGACAACTGCCCCAACGCTCCATGCTACTACTTGCACTCACAGCTCTGTCCTCTCCCTGCATCCTTGATTCGCTCACTCGCCGTTGGCACCTCTGCTGGTTCGGGCAGCTTTCTTGGTCTCGGGCTGTGCTGCTGCGTTTGTCCATTTACTGCCAGTATTGGACAGAGAGCTGGACGAGATGCCCCAGTGGACCATCTGGTGTCGAATGTGTTCTCTTTTGCTCTCATTTGATGACAGCTGTCCTACCTCTTCCTGATGACCAGGGTCAACTGCTCATGCCAGGATGGCGGCTCCTTTCCTTGCTTCCTGGTCTCTTGGCACCAGAAACCTGAAGTGATCAGGCAACCACAGATTAATTGTTCACTGTACCCCTGCCAGAAAAACCTCCTAGGAAACAAGACCCCTAGACCTCTAGAGCTGAGGTCACTGGGAATAATGACAAGCAGAGCCACTTCTACTTCTGCCCTTTAGTCCCCAGACACACTGGGGAACCTGTGGCTTTGGGGCTCCATGTGGCCTTCTGGATCCTCGACTGTAGCCTTTAGACTGAATCCAAATGTTACAGGACAAATCATTTTATTAAAAGGGATACAGCAGAGGAAGATGAAGCTTTTATTGCCCCCTTTGGTGCTTAAAAAAGTACAATCTTGAAATCAGAAGGCCACAGGTTCCCAACCCCTGCGTGGTGTTCCATCTTTGCAGGGTATCAGCTCCAAGCTGGCACTTCAGCTGTTCCTTCAAAACCCCATTTCATCACTCTGTGGTGTCAGCAACTTCTGGGTGGTGCAGTATGACAGTGGATCCCATGATCATATGTCCACAGCCACACCCCTTTGTTGTAAAGGGGGTCCCTTGGTCCAATAAAATATTATTATGTGAGATTCTGTTCAGTGTCTCAAATAGTGTAAGCTCTACAAATAGTGGGGCTAGATGAGGCCTGGCAGGCAGGAAAGACAAATCCATGCATGAGCTATGTATTAATTCCCATCTGCTGCACCTACCAGAGTAGAAGGGTAACAATGCAATCAATCTTCCACCGGGTTCTGGTTGGTCCTTTGGAAGGATAATGCAATGTAAGGTGCTCAGTGTTGGCATGTGTTGTTGGTAGGTTGGAAATTTGGCAGCAGCAGCAGCAAGATGAGCCTTGCTGAGTGGGAGCTCATGCTGCTGGCTCCATGCATAGCTTCTATCCCTGCTGCCATGGCTACTCTCTGTTCAGGAGCCATTATACCAGTACTGGGGTGGCTGATGTTAGAGGCTGGCTGACACCAACTACCTGCAAAATTCAGTCTGCTTGATCGCTTAGCATCTCTTCCTTGGTGGATGCCCTTTCATGGGTGCTAACATGCATAAAGACCTTCACACTTCGTGCATGGTCCCACAGAGTCATCCACCTACCTCTTTCCCAGATTACCTTGTTCCTAATCTTCAATCTTTCTCCTTCCAGACCCTTGACCAACAAATCAAGTCAATCAACGCTGCCTATGAGTCTGTATGTATTCTTAGCTATAGCCACTTTTCTTTGCACACAAAGTAGCTGACCAAGGACACCATCTAAAGCTCTGCACACTGAAGGATTTCCTTTCATTGCCACCTTTCAGGACACTGTCCCTCTCCCCACTGAGTGGGGCTATTGTACAGCAGCAGTTCACTTTTAATTTGCACTCACATACTGAGCTGACTCACCTGGAAACTGAGTTCAGCCTTTTTCTTTCTTCATTAGGTGGCCATAAAGGATTCCCCATGTGGCTGTAGAGGTGAACTGAGGGACAGGTGCGATGCAAAAGTGGTAGGTGATATGGGAGTCTGGGCCACCTCGTGCTCTTCTCAGGCTTGATCCTGGATATACCACCTCCACCTAATGCTGGAATGCTTCTGAGCCCATATGACTTTGTGAATTGATGGGTCTAACAGAACCCAGCTTTCGATGGGCAGTTGAAACTGTGTAGTCTCTTAATATCCCATAATCAGTTGCTTTGTGTCTACCAGGGCTGAGTAGAACACCAGTTGCTGTTTGTTGGATGGGATACATAATTTTGTTATAGATGGCATGGCCTTACTACAGAGCCTTAGAGGTCTGTGTTGTGATTCTTCTTGGGCTTGTCATAAACTCCATACAGTGCGTCTTCCCAACATAGTTGCCTCTGCAGAGCTCTCTCTTGTTCGGGACTCCACTGAAAGCTAACGGCTTTCCTTGTTACTAAGTAAATGGGCTGGAATGGTCTTCTCAGATGTGGAACATGCTGTTTTCTGCACCTGAAAAAGCGTAGTGGGCAGCCTCTGAGGAGCCTCCAATGACCCCTGCCTGCTGACATTCATGCCCTGGGTATCCTCCTCCCCTGAGTGTGGACTGGACCTGGTGGCTCGCTTCTAATGAATAGTAAATGGCAGATGGGATGGGAAGGTGTTTCCAAGATTAGGGTACAAAAAGACTGTGGCTTCTGTCTTGAGACTTTCTCTCTCTTTCTCTCATCACCAGCTGCTATATTGCAGGGACACTTAGGACACGTGGTGCGGTGCCGAGGTCCACCAGCAACTGCAGAAATGAGCTTGGAAGCAGATCTTCTAAGGCCTGCAGCAGTTGCGAGAGTGGGCTTGGAAGCAGATGTTTCCAACCGATACCTTGACTGTGGCCTCTGGAGAGTCTCAGGCTTCCATTCTTTCCAATCAGGTCCCTGACCTTGGCATAGCGGATCTACTGGAGTTGAGAATTCAATTTTCTCTGGAGTTCATTCCACTTATAACTAAGTTCTGGGCCTGATCCTTCATTTTCTCTGCCCTCCAGTATAGTAGCTGAGAGTCTCTTTATATGCTGCCAAAGATACCCTCAAGCTCTTACACTTTGCCTTATATTGGTGATTAATCATTCTTGGCTTTCACTGTCTTTCTCCAGTGACTCTATTGCCCACCAGCCCCCAAGAACAGCCATCTCATTCCACTGTCTTTACAAAAACTGCTTATCCAGAACCTCCCAAATGCTTGATATGCTTCACCTGCTAGTGCATTAACATCCACCTGTGTCCCGGCCCATCCACCACCAGTGAAAGTGTTCGCAATTGCACCCTAGCCACACGCCAGGGGGCTCTCACTGGTCCACCTACAGTGAGTAATGGTGTCCTCAGTACTGGTCAGCCGGCGAGTGATATAGCTCCCAAATCCTATTTTTGAGACTGCTTTCTTAGGCCAACCAACTGCTGTAGTAGGTCAGGTTTCCTGGGAAACAGACTCAGAGGCAGAGATTTGCATGCAGGCAGTTTGTTGAGGAGTAGTTTTGGGAACGACACCTGCGAGGAGAAGGAAAGGAAACTGGATTGGGTAGAGAGAGGAGTTGGGCTCTAGGCAGTTACAACGGAGGCCTCAGTAGATTTTCTGGGGAGATGAGAAGATAGATAGCCCTTTACAGCTGTCCAATCAAGGCGAGGAGGCCAAGCTTTTGTATCCCTCATTGACCTGTTATTGGATGGAGGCTGTCCCAGGGAGGGGACACCAGTTGGGCAATGCAGCATCCTTGGGTTAAAGGCAATTCCTGGAAGGAGTCTCAAGTGAGCTGCCACCAGCTGGCACTCCTTGCAGCTGGGAAAATAAGTGTCTCAATCCTGAAGGGGGACCTGGGCAGGGCACCACCGAATCCACTCCAGTAGGTGCTGTTACCATCCCCCTTTTAGAGATGAGTAAAACTGAGGCACAAAGAAGATAAGTAACTTCCCTAGCCAGGAAGTAACAGAGCCAGAGCCCATGCTCTGATGCCTCTCCAGGAACAGCAGGAGGAAGAGAATCCTTCCCCCATTCTTGGGATCATGGCCAAGTCAAGGAACCAGTTAGACATGCAAAGTCTGCTTTTTATATTCCCCCGTCTCCATTTTGGTGCCCTTTTTTCTCTTCTTATGAGTCTCTTTCCCAGACCTTGGAGGCACGGGGAGAGCATTCCAGGCTCGTGAGTGGAGGAAATGATGCTGTCTGGGTGGGTGTAGGCATGACCAGCGTTGAGCTGATGAATAGACTGCAAAAAGAAAAGTGTGTAAAGACAAGTAGAGGAAGAAACAGAGGGATAGGGAGGCTCAGGTCAACTGTAGGGGTCTTGAGTAGTCAAGCTAATGAATTTGAACACAACTTTGTACACAGTGGCAAGGGGGTGCAGGGTTCTGAGCGGGGGCGGGGGGGGGGTGAGTGAGAATGACGTTCAAAGGGTTGTTTGAGGAAAACATAATGTGTCCCCGAGGCCAAGGGTGAGAACTGGTGGAGGCGGAGGTTGGAGGCAGGGAAATCTGTTAGGAGGCTGCTGCCACAGGCCAAGAGGGTAGCGGGAGCAGAGACAGTGAGAGAGGCAAAGGGAGGAGGCTGGGACAGGCACAGGAAGGAAGAATGTCAGAAACCCACACGGGTTAAAGGCACTGTCTCAAAAGATATCAGCATGGATAGCAGGACCTCAAGTGTGCTGAACAGAGGATCCTATAGCAAAGCTCCGTAAAGACGGACACTCTCAAGGGCTTTCTGTGGAAAAGGTGGCAGAAATTGCTTTCCCTCAGTGGAAGTCTGAGTGACCCACGTGACAAGAAACACCATGAGTCTAGGAGGGCACGTGGGCACACAGTGTGTATTTGTCTATCTAGGTAAGGGTTTTATTCAACAACACCGGTGTGGTTCTTGCTGCGTGCCAGGTGCTGCTCTCTATATGAACATCAACTCACGTGATCACTTATTGCCATGGCAACTCTAAGGGGTAGGTGCTATAAGTCTCTCCATTTTACAGATGAGAAAACCCAAGTACAGAGAGGTTAAGTAATTTGCCCCAAGCTTACCCAGGATCTTAGTGAGCTCAGGTTATTATAACAAAATATCACAAGGAGGTGGCTTTAAACAACAGAAATTTATTTCTCACAGTTCTGGAGGCTGGAAGTTCTTGACCAGAGTGCTAACATGGTCAGGTTGGGTGAGGACCTTCTTCTGGGTTGCAGACTTCTTATATCCTGTGGAAAGACAGCAAGAGAGCTCTCCCTTTTAAAAGGACATGAATCCCATCATGAGAGCTCTAGCCTCAAGACCTAATTATATCCCAAAGGCCACACCTCTTAACATCATCACCATCAAAGGTTGGGATTTCAACATGTGAATTTTGGCAGGACACAAACATTCAGTCCATAACATCCGGGAAGTGGAGGGACCAGGATTCAAACCCAGGCTGTGCCTCCACACTTCATGCTTTGAACTACTGTGCTCTGCTCATGACACTTTGTGATTAACTATGATAGAAATTAATTGATACAAAAGATCAATTGATACAAAAGATAATAATCACCACCTTACTGGTAAGTCCCATGGGACTTTAAAAATTACCAAGATTTCATATTTTGATTTTAAAGCCTATTCCTTCCCCACTTTTATCCTGTGACCTCATCTTAACCTCTCTCTCAGATCTTCAATTCATAAATACCTTTTGGGAAGCCATACCCATCACTATGTCTCAGGTTAGGTCATGAGTCTGAACAGCCTGAAATAATGCACAGTGACAGAAATGATATAGCATCTGTTTTTTTTTCTTTTCTTTTTTTTTTGAGACAGAGTCTCACTTCTGTTACCTGGGCTAGAGTAAGGGCTGTGACATCAGCTTAACTCACAGCAACCTCAAACTCCTGGGCTCAAGCGATCCTCCTGCCTCAGCCTCCCAAGTAGCTGGGACTACAGGCATACACCACCATGCCCGGTTCATTTTTTTATATATATCTTTTTAGTTGGCCAATTAATTTCTTTCTATTTAGAGTAGAGATGGGGTCTCGCTCTTGCTCAGGCTGGTCTTTTTTTTTTGAGACAGAGTCTCACTTTATTGCCCAGGCTAGAGTGAGTGCCGTGGCGTCAGCCTAGCTCACAGCAACCTCAAACTCCTGGGCTCAAGCAATCCTGCTGCCTCAGCCTCCCAAGTAGCTGGGACTACAGGCATGCACCACCATGCCCGGCTAATTTTTTCTATATATATTAGTTGGCCAATTAATTTCTTTCTATATTTAGTAGAGATGGGGTCTCGCTCTTGCTCAGGCTGGTCTCGAACTCCTGAGCTCAAACGATCCGCCCACCTCGGCCTCCCAGAGAGCTAGGATTACAGGCTTGAGCCACCGCGCCCGGCCTCAGGCTGGTCTTGAACTCCTGACCTTGAGCGATCCACCCACCTGGGCCTCCCAGAGTGCTAGGATTACAGGCGTGAGCCACCGCGCCTGGCCATGATATAGCAACTTTAGTGTTATTGTGTTATTTATTCCTTCATTAAGTGTTTCATTCATTCATATAGGAAACAACCATCTAATACTATTCTGTGCAGGTGTTGGGCTGAAGATTGGAAGTACAGAGATGAATAATGCTTGGCCCCTGCCCTTGAGGGGCTTGTAGTCTAAGGGACTCCCCTCCTTTGTCTCTGGTCACTTCTATCGCCTTCTCAGAACTGAGAAAGCAGCTGACAGTCACAGAGGCAGAGGAACATTCTGTGGCCCTTGGAAGCAGCTGGGGGTGGGGTTGGCGTTGCTAGATCGACTCTGTAAGGGGGAAATGATTGCAATTTAAAACCTTGTCTTGATACACTTCTTCACCTTACCCTCAAACGCTTACCAGCTGTTTTCTCACAGTCTTGGAAGAAGCTCAGGCAGCCCCATTGTATTGATATTTTGATATATCAATGAAAGAGTTAAGTGGCTAGCTAGATGTGTGCAGAATTTTCTGTCCTCCGATGTCATCAACTTCATTTCTATCTTTAAAAAATGCCTGTTAAGCCGGGGGCGGTGGCTCACGCCTATAATCCTAGCACTCTGGGAGGCTGAGGCGGGCGGATAGCTCGAGGTCAGTAGTTGGAAACCAGCCTGAGCGAGACCCTGTCTCTACCAAAAATAGAAAGAAATTAATTGAGCAACTAAAAAAATATATACAAAAAATTAGCCGGGCATGGTGGCACATGCCTGTAGTCCCAGCTACTCGGGAGGCTGAGGCAGGAGGATTGCTTGGGCCCAGAAGTTTGAGGTTGCTGTGAGCTAGGCTGACGCCACGGCACTCACTCTAGCCTGGGCAACAAAGCGAGACTCTGTCTCAAAAAAAAAAAAAAAAAAAAAATGCTTGTTGGAGAAAGAATATACACAACACATATCGAAGCATGAAGCATAAATAATAAAATGAACATTTGTAAAGCGCCCAACTTAATAATATTTCCAATTCCAATAGCTACCTGTGGACTACTCCCCAAGCCCACCTCCTGCCTACTCCCCGGGGGTACCTGCTGTCCTGAATTTTGTGTTTATCATTCTCTTGCTTTTTAGGATAGTTTTAACACAGGTATGTGTCCCTAAACAATATAGTATTTAGTTTGGATTACTTTTTTAGCTTTGTAAAAATGGTTTCATTCAGTGACTTGCTTCTTGCATTTCACGTTGTATTTGTAAAATTCATGCTCTATGTATCTGGACTTTATTTTCGCAGCTGCTTATTAATTCATTCAATAAACATTGATTGGGCCCCTGTAATATTCTATTAAGTGAATATATCACAATCTATTTATTTAGTCTCCTATTGATGGATGTTTGGGTTTTTGTGTGTGTTTCTTTTTTTTCCTTTTAAGAGCAATGCTACTGGGAATATTCTTTTACATGGCTCCCGACACAAGCTCAAGCATTTCTCAAGAGTACTGGTTTTCCAACTGGGATTCCTGATCTTAAGTCAATTTAATAAATTCAATCAGAGTTTTTAAAAAAGAAAGAAACAGAGCAGAAACTATCTGACTGCATTTCATGTAGAATGGTTAGATATTGTTCCATAAAACTTCTGTTTCATTATGTTCGTATGTCCTAGGCTGTGAGATGAAGAGTTTTTCTTACTTTAGCTCTTAGAAAAGTTTGAAAGCCCTTGCTGTAGGGTGGTGCTTCTTAAACTATCTGTGGTAATGTTTAAATTTTTATAATCTGTCACAGACTGATACTATAATAAAAGTGAATGCTTGGAAAATGAAATTTTAAAAATCCAAAGACATACAAAATATAAAACCCCAAATTTTAATTATTATATTCAACAGACAAATTATAATTCAATAAATATGGTGTGACATTTTTTCACGGTAGACAAAATGCGGAAGCAACCCAAGTGTCCATTAATGGATAAATGAAGAAATGAAATGTGGTACAGGTACATACATACAATGGAACATTATTCAGCCTTAAAAAGGAAGAAAATTCTGACGCATGCTACACATGGATGAACCTTGAGGACATTAGGCTAAGTGAAATAAGCCAGTCACGGTGGGACAAATACTGTGTGATTCTGCTTATATGAGGCACTTAGAGTAGTCAAAATCACCCAGAGAGAAAGTATAATAGAATGGTGGTTCCCAGGGGCTGGGGTGAAGAGAGAGGAAATCAGGAAGTTGTTGCATGTGGAATTTCAGTTTGGAAAGATGAAAAAAGTTCTAGAGAGGATAGTGGTGATAGTCACATGACCATGGAATATACTTAATGGCACTGAACTGTGAACTGTATGCTTAAAAGGAGTTAAAGTGGTTAATTTTGTACTATGTATATTTTACTACAATTTTTAAAAATGTCTAAAAAAATAAAAATAAAAACTGTGTGGCAGGGTCAGGTTGCTATAAAATTTTCTTAATGCTTACTCTAAATTTCTATACTTCTAACAGTTTATTCACATATCAGCATCGGTCCATGGCCCATACTCTGAGTGGCATTGCTCCAGGTTATAACTCTAAGAGCAGATCACCTAGAGTGTAGGCCAGGCACATGTTCACCTGTACTAGATAGTGCCAAATTGTTTTCCAAAGAGGCTCTTCCAATTTATACTCCCAACAGCAGGTATATTAAGAATTTCCTTTGCTCCTCATCCTTGCCAATACTTAATACTGTCAAAATTCTTAATGTTTGCCAATCTGGTGGGTACAAACAGTATCTTGTTTTGGTCTTAATTTGCATTTCCCTGATTATTAATAAACTCAAGCGTCTTTTTATATGTTTATTGACTAGTTATGTTTTTTTCTTTTGTGAACTGCCCATTTAAACCTTTTGCTCATTTTTCTATTGCCTTGTAGGTATTTTTATTACTGATTTGTGAGAGTTTGTTTAATCAACACATATTTACTGAGCACCTGCTATGCGCCAGGCATTCTTCTATATTATATTTACAGTGAACAAAAACAGGACCAAAATTCCTGGTCTCGTTTTGGAGCTTATAGTCTATTGAGGGAGAGAGGGAGGCAGGAAATCAAACCATTTGATTAAATATATAGTACGTACGGTAATCACAAAGGTGGTTAAAAATAAGGCAGGGAAGGACAATAGGTAATTCAGGGAGTGGTGTGAGCTTGCAATTTCTAAAACAGTAGTAAGGGAAGTTTTTCTGAGAAACACGGCATTTGAGCAAAGATCCTGGAAGAGATGCGCATACAGACAGCTGTAGGGAAGTTTCCTGTATATTCCCGTCTGTTGTATACATTACAGGTATCTTCTCCCGCTTTGTGGCTTGCCTTCTCACTTTCTTTAAGATGTATTTTGATGAAAGAAGTTCTTATTTTTAATATAGTATAATGTATCAGTCTTTTATTTTATGGTTGGTACATTTTGTCTGATACCTTGTATAGAAAATCCTTCCCTATCCTGACATCATAAGGAAATTATGTATTTCCTTTTAAAATTTTAAAGTTTTGCCTTATACATTTTGCTCTTAATTCACACAGAATGTACTTCGGGAGATGGTGTAAGATTGGGATCTATCTCTTTTTCCACCAGGTGGATAACAAATTGTTACTGTTACTTAAACTGTTAGATCCATTGATTAGATAATCTGTCCTTTTCCTTGTGGTCCACTGTGCTGTCTCTGTCATAAATCAGATTTCCATATACCTGTAGGTCTGCTTTGGGGCATTCTGTTCAGTTCCACTGATCAGTTTGTCCCTGTACTTATACTACACTGTCTTACTTACTATGGCTTTATATCATCTTTTCATATGTAGTAGAGAAGCTCCTTTCACCTGATTCTTTTTTTCAGTAATGACTTGGTTACTCCTAGGACTCTACCCTTTCATATAAATTTTAGAATTAGTTTGTCAAGTTACTTGAAAACCTCTTGAGCTAATAACTGGAGATGAGTTGACTCTATAGATCAATTTGGAAAGAATTGATGTCATTTTCATACTATGACTTTTTAATCCAAGAACATGGCTCATCTCTCCATTTGCTTAAGTTTTGTTTCGTGTCTTTCAATAAAGTTGATTTTTTTTTCTTTATAAAGGTCTTCCACATCTTACATCATGGTTTTTTTCGTTTTGTTTTGTTTTTTTTGAGACAGAGTCTTGCTTTGTTGCCCAGGCTAGAGTGAGTGCCGTGGTGTCAGCCTAGCTCACAGCAGCCTCAAACTCCTGGGCTCCAGCAATCCTATTGCCTCAGCCTCCCAAGTAGCTGGGACTACAGGCATGCACCACCATGCCTGGCTAATTTTTTCTATGTATATTATCGAGCCAATTAATTTCTTTCTATTTTTAGTAGAGATGGGGTCTTGCTCAGGCTGGTTTCGAACTCCTGACCTTGAGCAATCTGCCCACCTCAGCCTCCCAGAGTGTTAGGATTACAGGCCTTACATCATGTTTATTCCTTAATTCTTTTTGCTTTTATAACTGGCATCTTCTAAAATTATACTTTCTGTTTGTCTCTAGAGGATAGATATGCAACTGATTTATATTATCCACCCACCTTGTTAAACTTTTAAAAAATTAATTCCAGCAGTGTATAAAGTCTTTTGTGTTTTCTGAATGAACAATTATATTCTCTGTGATATGTCTTGTTTCTTCCTTTCCAAAACTTATACATTTTACTTTTCTTTTCTTACTGCACTGGTTAGGACCTCAGGTCCAATGTTGGAAAGAAGAGCGATGTGGGCATTTTTGTGTGGTTCCAGATTTTAAAGAGGGGATGTTTCTTAACATTTCACCTTGAAGAATGATGTTTGCTGTAATTTTTTGGTAAAAACTCTTTATCAGGGGGCCGGGCGCGGTGGCTCAAGCCTGTAATCCTAGCTCTCTGGGAGGCCGAGGTGGGCGGATCATTTGAGCTCAGGAGTTCGAGACCAGCCTGAGCAAGAGCGAGACCCCATCTCTACTATAAATAGAAAGAAATTAATTGGCCAACTAATATATAGAAAAAATTAGCCGGGCATGGTGGCGCATGCCTGTAGCCCCAGCTACTTGGGAGGCTGAGGCAGCAGGATTGCTTGAGCCCAGGAGTTTGAGGTTGCTGTGAGCTAGGCTGACGCCACGGCACTCACTCTAGCCTGGGCAATAAAGTGAGACTCTGTCTCAAAAAAAAAAAAAAAAAAAAAAAAAAACTCTTTATCAGGTAGGAAGTTTCATTGTGAATTGGTGTGAATTTTAGCAAATGCGTTTTTCCAGCAACTGCTTGATCATGTGGTGTTTCTCCTTGATCTATGCATGTGGTGAATTATATTAATAGCTTTTCTATTGTTAAGTCACTCTTGCATACCTAGGATCAACCCAATTCGATCATGATGTATTACCTTTTTTTATACACCGCTGAATTCAATTTCTAAGATTTTTGCATCAATGTGAATGAATGAGACTGGCCTCTAATTTTCTCAACTGATTTTATTTCTTTACGTTCCTCCAGCAGATTTGTCACTGTTGCTAAGCACAGGTCAATTATCTCCAACTCAGAAGGCCCTTTTCACCTCTGCTAGCTACCGAATGTTCTTTCTATCTCCTGGCCTTCCTTCCTAACATCAATGCACTGATGCATGGGTACCAACCACAGTGGGGGTCAAACATAGCCCCCAGACGTCAATGGTAGCCCAAAGAAGCCAAGTTCCTGGAGGCCTGGCTGGTTGTTTATCTATATCCCTCCTATGCTCTAAACTCAGTTTGTCTGAGAAGCTCGTCTTGATTACTAGTCTGTGATCTACCTGGGAGGACAGGGACCACATCTTTTTGTCTCTCCATCCCCAGGGTCTAGCACAATGTCCTCACAGAGCAGTTGCTCATAAATGTCTGTGAAATGGAGTTTACCCAACTGAATTCTGAGCTCTTCTTGGCTGAGTTGACACTGATTTTTAAAATTGTTTTTCAAAATATTCTTGAGCCTTTTTTTACATGCATGACATGCATATGCTCAGCCTCACAAGACATACAGTAGCTGTTTTGCAGATAAGAATTGTGTGTGCTGAGGAATTCCTTCTGACTTTCCAATGCTAGGGCCTGTCCTGCACAAGCCCAAAGTCCCTTTATAGTCTTGTCCCACACTCCTACTCACACATTGGAAACCCTAGGTGGGCTGACTCTAACGTTTCCAGGGCAGGCCATGCCCCTTCGTGCTTTTACTCCATAACCTTTGCTCATGCTGTGATTTTTCTCTCTCCAACCCCAAATCCTGAACAACTTCTCTGTCTTTTACATTTAACAGTCAAATCCTTGGTGAAGTCTTCCTCTCTTCCTCTCCTTTCCTCCCTCAATTCCTCTATCTTTCATCCTCTGTGCTCTCCAGATGTTGTGTACATGCCTTTTTAAAACACAAAAATAAAAACCGTGAAATAGTTCAGTATATATTTCCTAAAATCAACACATTCTTTTACATAACTGCACTACAGTTGTCAAAATCCAGAAACTTAACAGGCACAAATACTGTTTTCTAATCCACAGTTCATCCTCGAAATCATCCATTCTCCCTTTCTTTACTTTTCTTGTAACAATTGTCACATTGTTTGGTGGATATTTGTACACATTTCTCTGCCCCTTGTACACTTGTGTGCACACAATAACCCTAAGAGTCTGGGGTTATATCTTTTATGCTTGCTTCTAACAAGGTGCCTCATAAGTTTTGTCTTCTGTGTGTGTGTGTGTGTGTGTGTGCATGTGTGCATGTGTCTAGTTAATTAACAAAATTATATGGCTCGTCTGGTTCCTTTAGTCTTCCCAGGATGGCCATCCCCTTCCCTGCCCTGGAGTGTGCTCCCAAGCCCTCTTACTATCTCTGGTCCCTTATGCTAACTTCATTCCTGAGCCTTCACTTAGACTAAGTAGTAAATGACTGATGGTAACTTGCAGTGTTCCTGCCCCCAAGTGTAGTTACTGAGAGGGAGACAAAAATGAGCACTACACCCCTTCTGTCCTCAAGGGCCTCTGTTTCTAGTGTCCTGTGCCTATTCATCCGTCCCTCGAAGGCCAGCACCGGGCCTTGCCCACAGTCGGTGCTCGATGTCTGCTGGATCAGTGAACCAACAGAAGCATGAGGGTGGCCCCGAGATGAAGATGAAGTGCTGGCCCAGGGTCCCAGCACTCTCCAGTCAGGCCACTTGGCCACATAATCAATGGCTGAACATAATGTTCCAAACCAGGGGTATTATATTACTTCCCTTTAGCTCATTTAATGCCAACAGGCAGTTCTAAGAAGCATGTCAGACTAAAAACTTGGACGGCCTGTTTTATGAGGGGAAAAAAATATCACTAAGAGACCAAGGAGAGAAATTGAAAAAGGACTGAAACACACCTCATGGGGGTTGTCACTATTTTAGAATGCTTGACTTTTTAGCTGGCATCATTTATCCCTTAAATGCTTGGAGTACCGTGGGGAGAAAATTCTACGGAATTTGCAGACAGGTTCCTTACCCTCAATAAGCTTATAATTTATGCCATGTGCTTTATTTAGCTCTTAGCTTTCACCGCCTCTTCCATTCTTCACCAAGCCTTTCTATTCCTTGCATTGTTCTTGTTTATTTAATTGCACTATCAATGATAAACCTTTGTGGAGCACCAATAATATGCATAACAATGTAAGAAACTTGGAATTAGGTCCCAGTGGGCTTATAATAACAAGCTTGGCTAGGTTTCTGTGTTTTTCCATCTATCTGTTGCTTTTTGTTTTTTCCTCTGGGTCTAGCGCCTTCACAAGGAGGAAACACCCTTCACCTGCCCCTTTCAAAACCCTAAGTACTAGACTCTTCCTAAACCCACACTGGAAATTTCTGGCCTCCTGTCCCCTTTTCCCCAGTGAGGATTTCAGGACAAGAATCCATTCTTCCCAGGTTGGGCAAAACGGTTTGATCCCAGTGAGACGCAGACAGAAAACCTGCTCTTCCACCCTCCTTTGGGCAAAAGGGCCCTGGGCACTCCTAAGGCATCTACAGGGGCTCCCCCAAAACCCTGTGGGTGCACAGATGGAAGATGATTCCAGTGGATGAAGAGGCCAAAACTCTGCCCCAAATCTCACCTGCAGTGACGGAGAGCCACTCACGAGCCGGCAGTTAATCCTCTGACAGCTGGTTATGGATAAATAAGCCCGTACCATCGGATCCTTCGCAGGGCTCCAGGGGAGAGGCAGTGAGAGGGGATGCTCTGTCCCCAGAATGGTTCTGCCGTGGGACTGCTTTCTTGGGGATAATTAGCACTCCTCTGCCACAGCCCCAAATCAAACCCAGCCAGGCTTATGTTATGACACCTCGCGATATTTGTTGACATTATTTTCCTCCTCAAATTGCCATCCTGCCTTCCTGAGGGGAGGGGTGGAGGAGAGCAAGGTGAGGAAGCTGTACGAGGAAGGAGGAACGCAGGTCACGTCTCCTAATCCCGGCGGGACCAGAGCCAGCCTGCCCCCCACTGCGCCTTTTCTGATGTTTTGTCCAATCTCCTTGGTGCCTCAAGCCTCCCGGGGTGCTGGCCCCCTTCCCCTAGGGAGGTGATTTTTCACAGTGAATCCGCTTGTCCTGCCTCTCAGCTTTTGGCACTCTCTTAATTCCAGCCATTGTTTCACTTTTAAATGCACATTAAATAGCCCATCTTTCTCTTTGATTCTCTTCACCTTGCTGGTGTTTGTAGATGGAATGATCGTCCTTGATTTATGAGTTAGCCAAGCCGTGCGTAATTATTTCTTCATCTTTACTCACGGATTCTTCCATCCCTTAATCACTCCTGTTTTTCCCTAAACTGCCACTTTCTCTACATTTGTCTGGTAATGAGGCAGCCACTGCCGGGTCCAGTTCCTGTTCCAAGGACTCGGTGTCTGAAGAGGGCAGCTAATGTACTCGGGACCGCCCCTTCGTGTCGTCAATCAGCTCGTCCCTGATTTTCTCAGCACTTAACACTCTCACAATTTCAGCCATTGTTTATTGAAAGTGCATTGACCACAAAATACCCCAGTTCATCTCTTTGTCTCTGCCTGTCTCTGTCTCTCTCCCTAGTGTTTGAGGATGGAAAGATTGTTCTTGATCTGTGAACGTATTTATTCATGATGGCTTCTGAATAAGGCTCTGCACCTACTTCTATTCAGATGGTTTCTGAATCTCCTGATGTGAGGTGCAGGAGGGGACCCCCAATCTAGTTTCAGGCAGCCTGGGTCCACATCCCAGGCTTGCCCCTCCCCCCTCTTAGCTGAACGGCCTTGGGCAAGTCTCTTAACCTTTAGAAACCTCACTTTCCTTATGCACCAAATGGCAGTATGATTGCCAGAAAGAATGGAGTGTTGTATGGTTGCAATGAATTACACCGCCCGGCTCTGGGACAGGCACATGGCAGGTGCCTGGTGTAACTGCATTCCCTTCAGTTCATGCACTACTTGGCTCCTTTGCCAGGTGGTTCTCAGACTTTGTAGACTAAGAAAATCTCAAAATACTCTTTGACGAGCCTGTTTGCCAACTTTTTATTTTGCCAAGTAAGAACAGTAAAAAAAAAAAAATCACACAACTAATCTCTGTTTATTTTCACTAAATTTCCCATAAAAGAATATTTGAAAACAAAAAATAAAGAGGACATAATTTAAGAGTTAAAAATGGAATACATTTAGCTTCACGGAAAAACTCTCTATATTGTTCTTATTTAGCTTATCTCATCAGGCACCGGTGAAAACTTGGTTCACAGATCAGCATTTGGAAACTGTTGCTCTCCTGACGAGCCAGGCAGGCCTTGCAGATGACCTTTCCTCTGGGTAGACACCTCGCCCCGGAGCCAGGACACATAGGCGGGGGCATGAAGGAGCCACACGTTTTTCTGTGTAAAGTTTAAAGATCTGCTGAGGTGTGATTGCTGGATCCGGGGACCTTGGGACTATTAGAAATACGAGCGGATGTGAGAAGTGGATGCGCACCACATAAAGTGCGCGAAGAGAGCAGAGGCAGAACATTTCATGTCTGACTTTCAGGCACCATAAAGGAAGACTCTATTTGCATTTTGCTTTTTAAAAAGATGCAAGCAAACACTCACAGCTTGCCACATCTGTAGCTGAAATGTGTTCGGGCTCATGATGGTTCCACTCTGATCCTGTTCTGAGAATCACTTGTAATTTTTCAGATACACACACACACACACACACACGAGTGTGCTTTGGGTTGAAACATTCCATATCTGATCTCAGTGCAGAGGTGAACTGTTTTTGAGGAGTTTGAGTTAATTCTACTCAGCTGGTTTTTGCTCAGGGAAGTGCAGAAGAATCCTTGTTCCTTCCTAGGAGAAAATTAATTTACATATGGATACATATATATCCATAGGTATATACATATACATTTATATTTCTTTATACATATATAAAATATCGATAAAGATATTTATTATATATATATTTGGGATTTTTTTTTTGAGACAAAGTTTCACTCTGTTGCCCAGGATAGAGGGCCAGCCTAGCTTACAACAACCTCAAACTCCTGGGCTCAAGCGATCCTCCTGCCTCAGCCTCCTGAGTAGCTTGGACTACAGGTATGCACCACTGTGCCCAGCTAATGTTTCTATATATTTTTAGTTGTCCAGCTAATTTTTTTCTATTTTTTCAGTAGAGATGGTTCTCACTCTTGCTCAGGCTGATTTTGAACTCCTGCCTCAGCCTCCCAGAGTGCTAGGATTACAGGCATAAGCCACTGCTCCTGGCCTATTTGGGATCTTTTAAAGTCTGGTTAACTTATACTGGGCTGCAGAACTTATCTCTGTCCATGTGGGAGCACACTGCCCTGCCCTAGGGAGTTGCTTCTAAGCCCAAAATACAGCTCACTTTGCAGAATAAGAATCACAGACACTTAGCATATGCTGAATACTCTGTGAAGTACCTCACATATATCGTTACCCTCCCACAACCCTTGAGTGAAGCATTACTGAGAGCATTGTTGAAAGGCCCATTTTGCAGGTGAGAAAACTGAGGCTTACATGGCTTTAGGCAAAATTGTCCAAAGTAGCACAGAGCTGACAAGTGACAGAGCTGGGATATACCCCCATGTTCACTTGTTTCAGCTACCTGGATGTTTGGCTAAAATCTTAGGCCTGACATGAGTGGGAAATGGACTTCAACCATCCTTGCTGAGGTGGCATTTGGAAAAGAAGAGACCTTCCTGCATTTACTTTTATTCCTTTTTTTTTTTTTTTGAGACAGAGTCTCACTCTGTTTCCAGGGCTAGAGTGCCGTGGCATCAGTCTAGCTCACAGCAACCTCAAACTCCTGGCCTCGAGCGATCCTCCTGCCTCAGCCTCCCAAGTATCTGGGACTACAGGCATGGGCCACCATGCCCAGCTAATTTTTTCTATATATTTTTAGTTGGTCAATTAATTTCTTTCTCTTTTTAGTAGAGTCGGGGTCTTGTTCTTGCTTAGGCTGGTCTTGAATTCCTGACCTCAAGGGATCCACCCACCTGGGCCTCCCAGAGTGCTAGGATTACAGGCCCTTTTATTTACTTTTTAAACTCTCTGAAGCCCTCCTAAAACACGGCATTTCCCCCATTTCTTTAAAAAGGCAACCTAGGAAATTTTCTGGAGAAAAATTTAGCAATGTTTGTCAAAAGCCTTACAATATTTATGCTTTTGGGCCCAGAAATTGCCCTGCTAGGAATTTATCCTGTAACTAGCTTGTCCCAGGCTTCCACACGTTGTGGGTACAGAGGGGTGGGCTCAAGTGTTCTCTCCGCAGAGGAGCCCCAACCACCCCAACTAAAGCTCCCCTCCCTTTGTTGTCTTTCTTCAAAGTACTTGTCTCCAGGTGAAATGACAAGCGGTAACTGTCACAGAAGGTGAGTCTGATAGCAGGGACTTTTCTGTTTTGCCCCTGCTTTATGCCCAGGGACTAAAATAGCATCTGGCACATTGTAACCCCTCAACAAAGATTCATGAAAGAACGAATGAGCTTATGTTACATAAATACCTCGAATCCCCAAACTCTGAAGCCTCATCTGCTTGACTGGCAGCAGGGCTGGTTTTACAAATCTCCCACTCCCTCCCACTGCTAAGGTTCCTCTCCAAGTTTCAGTAAGTTTGTCCTGGTCACCGCTCTGCACTGCTGCCAGCAGGTGGAGGGGGACACTCAGTCATGTCCCCTGAGACCAAGTTCTACAACCCCTGGTCTCCCCAGCAGCCTCCAAGGAGCTGTTGCTGCCATGTCGCCCACACCTGCTGACCTCCATAGCCACAAACACGGCTGCCTCTTTGAGATACTGTATTGCTGCTGGTCGTGCCAGGGCTTTGGCTCACCGCTTGCAAAGGCAGTCTCAGGCCAGCAGCCCACCACAAGTGGCCTTGGGGTGAACCCCTGCCCGTTTGTACAGGCAGTAAAGCACTCCTGCTTTTGCCAAGTTCTGCCAAGCGTCTTCTCTAACAAAGTGGCCTGGGTCTCCACATGTTATAGCCCTTTCTATGCACCCCAAGAAGCAGACAGGTCTACATGGCATCTGCAGCCTCGGGGCTACTGGGTAGAGTGGGGTCCACCCATTGCATCTGGAAGCTGCCTTCTCTCCCAGCCTCAGGCCCTGCACCTGGGTCTGATTCAGCCTGAGGGGTCCTGTCTCTTCTCCTGCAGTGAGTTGAGGAGCACACATCAGAATCAGAATTAGATGGAGGGTGGGTAAGAGAACGAGAACAGCCTCCCCCCCCTTGCTTGAGAACACCTGCCTGAGGTGAGCAGATTTCTCCCTGCCTACTCCCTTGTCCTTTTTTTGCAATCTCAATCTCGACTCAGTTTCATTGTTGTCATTTTCTTTTAATCAATTTTATTGAGCTACAGTTTACACACAATAAAATTCGCCCATTTTAAGTGTACAGTTCAAAGAGTTTTGACAAATGTATAAACTTGCGTAACCACTACCGCATTTAAGATACAGAACATTTTCATCTCCCCCAAAAGTTCCGTAAGTCCTTTTACAGTCAATCTCCCCCACCAACCTCACCCCACCCCAGGCACTGATTTGTTTTCTGTCTCTATAGACGGATTTTACTACTTCTAGAATTTTATATCGATGGCATCACGTTGAATGTTCTCTTTTGTGTCTTGCTTCTTTTATTCAGCATAATATTTTTGAGATTCTTCTGTGTTGTTACACATATCAATAATCCACTCATTTTCATGGCTGAGTAGTATTCCATTGTGTGGAAATACTAAAATTTATTTACCCATTCATCTGTTGGTGGACATTTTGGTGGTTCCAGTTTGGGACTATTAGGAATAAAGAGGCTATGCATCTTTGTGTACTAGTGTTTTGGTGGACATGTTTTTTTTTTTTTTTTTGTCATGAATAAATGTCTGGGACTGGAACTGCCAGTCATATGGAAAGTATATAATTAACTTTACAGAAAGTGCTAAACTGTTTCTCAGGGTCTGTACCATTTTGCATTCCTGCCAGCAATGTAGGAGCATTTGTTTTCTCTACATCCTCACTAGTATTTCGTATGGTCAGCTAAGACCTGCTCTTATATTCAGACCTGCAAAGTCTCATCTCAGATGCATATAGATTTATGGAGAGAGTGACATTACCCAACTCCACTCACCCTATGAATCCCAGTCTTAGATGCAAATGGACCTGCTTGACAGAGGGAGGTTTGGTCTAAATCCTTTCATCAGCCTTGTCTAAATTCCAGTTTCTGCCCTTTTGTAACTCATATGAAATCATTGGATAAATGCATCCATTTGTATGTTCTCGAGGATATTCACTGCAGCCTTGTTCAGAAATAGTGGGGGGAAAAAACTAGAAATGATCCGAAGCATCAAAAATTAATGGACTTCTGATTCTAGGACTGGGGTAGGAAATATACAAGATGAGCTTGTAGTGTCTTGTACCGCCAGAAAGTAGGGGAGGCACAAACATCCCTCTCAACAATGATAGGAATATGTCAAAGGGGTGCAGGAGCCAGATGAAGGAGCTCTCCACGGCTAACACTAGAAGCATGAGAACCACAAAATACAGTAGTATTGGAAAGTACTGATATTAATGATTATAAGTGGGGCAGAAGGGACAAATATCCTATGCAGAAGGATTTCAAATGCTTACTCTGCTCACAAAGACAAGGAACATAACACCCCACTCTTTAGGTGTGGGCTCAACAGAGCGATTTCCGCCCAAAGTGTACAGTGGGGAACGGGGGGAAAGTGTAATTTTACGGTGGAGAACTATGACACACGCTACGTTAAGCAGGCGATAAAGGTCAACATGAATAGTGATACGCGACTGTTAGTGTACACATACTCTGATACCATGCAATGAGATGGCAGTCCCCTTCTGTGGGCTTCCTCCCAAAACATAACTACAGCCTGAAAACATCAGACACACCCTAGTTGAGAAAGATTCTACAAAACACCTGATTAGTACTCCTCAAGACTGTCAAGGTCATCAAAAAAAATGAGGGAAGTCTGAGAAACTGTCCCAGTCAAGAGGAGCCTAAGGAGACCTGCCGACTAATGTAAAGTGGAATCTCGCAGAGAACCCTGGAACAGCAAAAGGACATTAGGTAAAAACTTAGGAAATTTGAATCAAGTATGGACTTTAGGTAATAATAAGGTATCAACATAGGTTCACTAATTATAACAAATGTACCATACCAGTGTAAGGTGTTAGTAATAGGGGAAGCTGGGTGTGAGGTGCAGGGGAGCTCTCTCTACTATATTCACAAGTCTTGTGTAAATCTAACACTGTTCAAAAATAAAAAGCTGATTTACCCCTCTATCCCAATAGTGGGCTGTCTAAATAAATTACAGCAGCTTCATAAAATGGAGTGTACTGCAGCCTTTAAAGTAGATACAATAGATATTTATGGGCGGATCAAAAAATATTCTTGAAACATTGTGAAAGGGAAAAAAAGTCAGTGACAGAAGAATATATATGCCACAATCTGGTATTTGAAATATATATATATATATATATGTATATATATGTATATTCATATGGGAAAAGTGTAGAAGGCTAAATCAACATGCTAAGAGAGGTCATCTGGGCCAGGTGTGGTGGCTCACGCCTGTAATCCTAGCACTCTGGGAGGCCGAGGCAGGCGGATTGCTCGAGG